>APFE031394290.1:0-10603 GCA_000404065.3 Pinus taeda
CCTCTATCTATGCCCATCGTTCTTTGCTTCCCTTTCCTCCTATGCCACTGCCTGCCCCTCCACTTCCCTCTCCCTATCTCTCACCCTTCCTCTCACACTCCCACTCTCCCTCTCTCTGCCACTCTACCTCTAACACAACCTGTCCTCCCCCCTCTCTCTCACTCTCCATCCCCCTCCGCCTCTCTCGCCCTCTCCCCTTCCTACTCCCGCTCACACTCTCTATGCCCACATATCTTTCTATATGCCTCTCTTCCTCCCCCTCTCCATCTCCCCCCCCACTCCATCTCTTTATCATCCTTCCCCCCCTCTCCATCTCCCTCGCTCTCTCACCCCCTCTCTCTAACCCTCCCTCCTCCTCCTCTCTCTAAATATCTCTCCCTCTCCCTCTATCTCCCTCTATAACTCTATTCCCTTATTCCTCTCTCTTCCCTTCTCTCCCTCCCCCTCTCTCTCTCACTCTCTATCTCTCTCTCTCCCCCTTCACGCCTGCCCCTTCTACATCTCTCCACCCACCCCACATTGTTTTCATTTTAAATCTTCTATTTTCATTACATATGAACTTGTTGGTACACACGAATGCATGTTAATGATGATATGCTTCGTTCATGTTTTCGTTACATACATAACAATCTGATAACTCAAACTGAGATTATTAGTTTTGAATGTTATATTTTCCATTCCCTTCTCCTCATCTCATTCACCCTCTCCCACTCTCTCCCTCTCTCTCTCTCTGTCTCCATCTCCCCCTCTCCCTTTATACTCCCTAACCCCTCCCTCTCTCCCAATATCCCTTTTAGTCTCTCTCCCCTCTCGCCTCCCCCCTCTCCCCTCTCTGTCTCCCTCTCCCTCTCCCTCTCCCTCTCTCATTCTCTCCCCATCCCATTCCAACTCCCCCTCTCCCAATCATAATCTCCCCCTCACCTATCTTACTGTCTAATCCTTTCACTCCCCCTATCCCTCTACCTATCATCCTCTCTCTCGCCCCACTCTCTCCCCATCTCTCTCTCTCTCCCCCCCCTTTTATACCTCTTTCTGTCCCCTTCTCCTCCTCTATGTATTCCTCTCCCTCCCCCTTCCCCCTTCCCCCTTTTCCCTCTCCCAGTCTCTCCCCTCCTTCTCCCACTCCACCTCTTCCATTCCCACTCTCTCCCCTCCCCTTTCTCCTCCCCCTCTCTCATCGTCCCCCTCTCTCCTCTTCTCCCTCTCCCCCTCTCCTTATCTCCCCTCCCCACCCTCTCTCTCCCCGTCCCTCTCCCTTTCTCTCCCTCGAGCCTTATATTTATTTAGAATATAAAATTTACTTGTATATATTTTTAAATGTTTTATAATTTTGATTATATTATTTTCAGTAAAATATAAAAATGATTTTTAATTAAATGAGTTTTTTAGTTTGAATTTAAGCCAATATGCCATCCATTTAATATTAGGATGTATCAAAGAAGTTTTTATGGATTGTTAAATATTTCATAATTCTATTTGAACTTGATACATAAAACTATAGTTTACTAATTAGAAATGTAAGTGTAATAAGTCAATTTAAAAAATGACAATAAAGTATTTTATTTTAAATTTTATTTTTACTTTTAATAGGTTTTAAAAATTTTCCAAGTAGTTTGTAATTAACTTAAACCAATTTAGTTATAATTTCATAACTTACTTATTACTTTTAATCTAACACAATTTTTTTATTTAAAATAACTATTATTATAATATTATAATTTTTAAGTTGTTTAATCGATTTTTTATTTTTTTTAAAATTAGAATGTGGTAAATTTTTATTTTTATTTTTTTTCTTACAAAAATGCATAACCAATAACTATTTTAGACTTTTTAAATTAATTTGTAATTTAATTTGATCATATAATTTATCAATAATTGCAAAGGATTCCATAACATCATTTTTTTCAAAACTTACTTATTATAATTTCAAAAGTGATATGACTGTATAAATTTTGATTACCCGCATTTATTGAGAGGAAAATGGTATAATAATGGAGACCATATTAACTATTATTATTTCTAGATTGAGTAATAACTGTTGAGGAATAAGGTCACACACTCTTTAACTAGTCTATGTGAGTTACTAAATCCACAACACATTTTGGCGTGCAACAGGATAATAGTGTCTTACTATTTTTAAATCGGGATGGTAGGAGTTTTAGTATAAGAGAAAGAATAATTTCAAGTTCTTTATAGTAGTCAATGTACCTTCATACAACCCTGCCACCCATCTGGATATAGTGATAATAACTAGGGACATTGCATTTCTACTTATACGCTCCTAGAGATCTCAAAACATAGTGAACAAGATTAGGAAATTCCTATAGTGGTTCCAATGCATTAATCGATTTTTGTGGATGGATTTCCCTTTGGTGTACGTGTCCAACAACCATTTGCAAATTGTTTTTCCACTAGAGGCATTCACCGTGGAGGCATTAACTAGTAATATGTTTACATTAGTACTACAGCTAGAAACTCTATCCAAACCACTTTGACGAGTCAACCTAACACTACATACCAACCTATCAGTGGATCACAACCTCCAATTGGGCCACAAAGAGCATTTATCCAACCCTAAGAATTGTTCAGCTCACCTTTCTTGGAAACTCTTTCTTTGTCTTATTTGTCTATGTTAATGAAAAATCCCATCAAACATAACCTTTCATGGGCACTTGTCCCACATAAAATGTTAGTAGAGATTCCTCATTTCAACAATAAGCCTAAAGAAGACCCTACAACTCATACTACCACTTATAACTTGTGGTTCCCTTCCAACTCATTCATGAATGGTAGTTTAAGGTTGCTTATTTTGTAGCAGACTCTTATTGGTGGTGTTTCCAGATGGTACATTGACTTTGAGTGCACTACTTATGATAATTTCATGTCTTTGTCATACGAATTTGTCAATCACTCTCAGTTGCATGTTAGGTATGATACTAGAACCAATATTCTCACCAACTTCTATCAGGATACATCCATCCACATTTATAGTCATATTCACGAGTGGAGAACAAGATGAAGTCACTTGAGAACCAAGTTCCTTAATGAATTATTGTGTCAGTGGTTCATAAAGTCCTTCATATCTAGGATTATTGAATATTTTTCCATGGTAGGAGTAAAAATTGAGGGGTCAGCCATCATTCCATGCCCATCAGATTGAGATGGTCTATTCTTAGGTAGGTAACTTATATGAGATCATTTCTATTTCTCTTCCTCATCAACTGATCCTAGGAATTATAGACCAAGAACCCATTCCTATGGTGTAGTGGGGTTCATCTGTTCTTGAGGAATTAGTGAGACAACCGTTCAAATGGGTCAATGAGTATATGTTATGGTAAGCTAGCTAGAAAGCCTCCTACTCAAACTCATAATTCTCTTCTTCCCACGAATGAGATCAACTCTATTCATTCCACATCGACAAATAACCCTTAGTAATCATGAGGTAAGAGGAAAGAGAAATAATCTAGACCTTTGAGTTAGGAACAAAGAGCATCGTAAAGCATAGAGAATGTTGGGGTTGGCTCAAAAGAGAAGGAGAAAAAATCCATCTTCGTTGTAAGATTTGTGCGGAAGACCATCTCAATCATTAATGCCTCTCAATGGATGAGATTCATTGATAATTCATTCAATAGTCTCTTGCTTGTCAACCTGTTACCTTGACAAGTACATTTCCAACCTAGCAACAACACATGGTTATTAACCCTCCACCATTTAATGAAGGGCGAAGTTTTGTAGATTTTATTTACGTTTTTATCGAAATAATTTGCTAAAGTGTTATAAAACCTAAACCTTAAACCATAAAACCCAAACCCTACACCATAAACACTAAACCCTAATAATTTTACAAAATTTTAACAACTCTTTTGTAACATTTATTTAAGTGTTTATTAAAATAATTTATTGAATTATTGTAAACCCTAAATCCCAAAACCTAAACCCCAAACATTTTATAACATATAAAAAAGTATTTTGCAAATTTTATTTAAGTGTTTGTTAAAAGCATTTACTAACGTGTTATAAACCCTAAACCTTAAACCCCAAAACCCAAACCGTAAGCCCTGCACCCTAAACCATAAGCATTTTATAACATTTTAAAATGTGCTTTGTATTTTTAGTTAAGTGCTTATTAAAAGAATTTATTGAATTTTTATAAACCCTAAACCTTAAACTCCAGACCTGAAACCCTAAACCCTAAATCATAAATTGTTTCGTAAATTTTATTTAAGTTTTTATTATAATCATTTAGTAAAGTGTTATAAACCTCAAACCATGAACCCTAAACCCAAAGCCCTACACCCTAAGCATTTAGTAAAATTTTAAAAGTGTTTTGTAACTTTTACTTAAGTGTTTATTAAAATCATTTACTAAAATGTTATAAACCATAAACTCTAAATCCCAAACCCTAATACCCAAGCCCTAAGTATTTTATAACATTTTAACAAGCATTTTATAGCTTTTTTTTAAATGTTTATCAAAATCATTTACTAAATTTTTATAAGCTCTAAACACTAAAACCTAAACCCTAAAATTTAAGTATTTTATAATATTTTGAAAGGTGTTATGTAACATTCTTTTAAGTGTTTATTAAAAGGATTTACTAAAGTATTATAAACCCTAAACCTTAAAATCTAAGAATTTTATAACATTTTAAACCCTAAACCCTAAGCATTTTATGTTAGGTCCCTAAAATACTAGTGATTCCCCAATTGCTATTTTCATTTTAGCCCTTATTGTTATTTTTGTACCCCTATTGCCCTGATATTATTATTATTGTGCCCCATAGAAGCCCACTATTGTTATTGATGTGCCCCTATATTATTATTGTTATATCAGCATTGATTATATTGTCACCCCTCACTCCTATACATAGCAAGGAGGTTTTGTCATTTTCATTATCCAAGAATTGTTCATTTTCCATTTGTATAAACACTAAACACTAAACATTAAACCACAAACCCAAAACCCTAAATGCTAAGCCCTAATATCTAAACCCTAAGAATTTTATACATTTTAAAAATCGTTTTTAACTTTTTCTAAGTGCTTATTAAAAGAATTTACTAAAGTGTTATAAACACTAAACCCTAATCATTTTATAACATTTTAAAAAGCATTTTGTAACTTTTTTTGAGTGTTTATTAAAAGAATTTACTAAAGTGTTATAAACCCTAAACTCTAAGCACTTTATAAAATTTTAATAAGTGTTTCATATATTTTATTTTAGTGTTTATTAAAAGAATTTACTAACGTGTTATAAACACAAAACCCTAAATGCTAAACACTAAATCCTAAACCCCAAACCCAAAACCCTAATCCCTTAGCATTTCAAAACATTTTAAAAATGGTTTTGTAAATTTTACTCAAGTGTTTATTAAAAGAATTTCCTAAAGTGTTATAAACCCTAAACCCTAATCCCTAAAGCTTAAACACCAAATCCTACATTCTAAACCCTAAACCATAAGCATTTTATAACATTTTAAAAAGAATTTTGTAACTTTTTCTAATTTTTCATTAAAAGCACTCACTAAAGTGTTACAAACCCTAAACCCTAGACCCTGAACACTAAACCCCAAACCATAGACCCTCATCCCTGAACCCAAAACCCTAAATGCTAAACCCTACGCATTTCATAACGTTTTAAAAAGTGTTTTGTAACTTTTATTTAAGTGTTTATTAAAATCATTTACTAAAGTATTATAAACCCTAATCCCTAAACCTCAAATCCTATACACTGAACCGTATAACAATTTAAAAAAATCATTTTGTAACTTTTATTTAAGTGTTTGTTAAAAGAATTTACTTAAGTGTTATAAACCCTAAACCTTAAACCCTAAGAATTTTATAACACTTTAACAATAATTTAATATTTTTTTTAAGTGCTTATTAAAATCATTTACCAATATATTTGAGTATATTTAATCAATATATATTGATAATTAGTTACAACCCCATGTTTTATGATGGTACAATTTTAAATATTTGTGTTTTTATTTTATGTAACGTATTGGTTTGCTTGTTTGTGTTTGTATCTCTATAAATTCGTGAACAAAAAAAAGAATATTAGAAAAACTTTGTACAAATAACTTATATGATGATTTTAGGCGTGCATAGTATCCAATGCAAGAATTACACTTCAAATGAATTGAATGCTTTCATAACTTATCTATGTTAAATTTAATAAGAGTTCACTTATTTTGGTAAATGAACATGACATCATGAATGACAGTGTATTATTTTTCTACATTTTAATCAATTTTCTTATTTAATTCAATAATTGTAAGATCTTAATTAGTGTATTAGTTGATTAATTTTTTATGGTACATTATGGGTGGAGTTTATAACTTGTTAAATATGTTTAGTATAATGTAAAAATTTCACAAATATTTTTAGTCAATAAATTGTAAGATACAAATGCCCATGACAATAACACAAGTAACAATGGTTGTTTGTTTTCCTTACAAGCATCATCACATATTTTTGTATGTTTCAAAATCACAAGTTTTCATGATGGACTTTAATCAATATATATTTTTCAACAATACAAATAATCACAACATCACATGTGGCTATGACCATGGATTTTTTTGTAACCAAAATCATTCAATGTAAAATTAAAAAGATATCAAGTGGCCCTCATATTTATGATAAATACAAACAAAATAAACATAAAATTTAAAAGCTCATGTTTTATGATGATAGAATTTTAAATGTATGTGGTTTTATTTTAGGCTATGTATTTATTTGTTGCGCTTATGTTTCCATGTGGTTGTTTGTTTGTGTATACTATTTTTACACATATGTAATATCATATACAACAAATACTTTTATAATGAGCATAATTTGTATATTAACTTATTAATCTTTAAATTGTTGTTTAATTTAATTAATATGATTTTTATAATTAGTTACAGGTTGATGTTTTATGATGAATTTTAAATGTTTGTGTTTATATTTTATGTAATGTATTCCTGTGTTTATTTATCTTGTTGTTTGTGTATAATTTTAGGAAACAAGAAAGGAAGGTCATTTCCCAAATTGTCTATTGACTTGATACAAATCACCTTTATGATGCTTTTACACACATTAAATATAATATGCAAGAATTACAGTTCCAAATAAATTGAATGTGTATTAAACTATATATGTTCAAATTAGCATTTAGTTTGACAAAATTCCATTTATTTTCGCAAATTACCATAACATCATGAATGGCTATGGATTTTATTGTAAGTATCATTATTCAATGCATCTTCAAGAATCAAATTATTTTATAAGTATTTTTAACCGATATATATTGATAATTAGTTACAAATCCATGTTTTATGATGGTACAATATTAAATATTTGTGTTTTTATTTTATTTAACCTATTGGTTTGCTTGTTTGTGTTTGTATCTCTATAAATTTGTGAACACAAAAAAAAATGTATTAGAATAACTTTATACAAATAACTTCTATGGTGATTTTAAGCATGCATAGTATCCAATGCAAGAATTACACTTCAAATGAATTTAATGCTTGCATAACTTATCTATGTTAAATTTAATAAGGGTTCACTTATTTTGGTAAATGAACATGACATATGAATGACAATGTATTCTTTTTTGTAACCACCAGTGTTCAATGTGTGTATTTGAAAATCACAACTATTTTTAATTAATATATTCTTATACTTAATTTCAAATTTTTGTTTTATGATAGAATTTTAAATGTTTGTCATTATAGTTTATTTTGTGATTATGTTTGTGTTTGTGCATATTTTATAAGTATGATACACAAATTAGGCAAGAGGATTATAGGATTATAGGATTATAAGTAAGTGGATTTGATTGAATTTATAGTGTTATAAGTCAAATGAATTTAATTGAATTTATTGTTGTTCGAATATGTTCTAAATTATTTATTATAACAAAATTACTATATGTCAATCTCAAGCTACAATTTAGGTAGAAATAAGTTATGCATTTTATGTTTTACTTTAAAACTACCAATTTTTTATTTTTGAAAACAAGTAAATGTTATTTTAAAAATTAGTTTTTAATTTTTTCCTTCACTATCAACGATTCGGTGTTTCTAACTTTAAAATTGTCAATCTTTTACTTCAAAAGAAATTAAATTAGAAATTTTTTACTTCGCTTATTTTCAAGTTTACGGGTTAATTATTTTGGTTTTCTTTTTTTATTTAACGTTACCTTTCTTTTACTTTTCTTTTTGTTTGTGGATATTTAACGAATGTAATTAATATTCTGCGTTCTAAATATAGTTAAATTTTTGCTTTTTGCATAAAATTTTGCCTTTTTGGGCCGTTGTAATCACTATTTAGTTAAGAGCCGATAGAGTAATACGAATCCGAGCAGTTTATTCATAGCCGTTTCGAATCCGAGCAGTTTATTCATAGCCGTTTCCTAGTTGTTGAAGGCGGATTTCAAAATAGCAATCTGTCTCAATTGTTTCAATACGTAATACTTATTATATGAGGATGTTCGACCATAAGTCAGATTGAATCAGATTGAATCTATGAAGGTCCTGTGTTAGATCCACAATGTTGTTGCCTCTGTATCTGCATCTTTGTTGAGAGAGGGTCGTGTGTTCGATCCACAATGTCGTTGTCTCTATATTTTGTTTTGAGAGGGCGTACTGAAGATATGAAGGTCGTGTGTTCCATCCACATTCCTCTGTACCTTTGTTTGGAGAGCGCCAGAAGGTCCTATGTTAGATCCACACTGTTCTGTATCTTTGTTAGGTCCTGTGTTCGATCAGCGCTCCTTGTATCTTTGTTGGGAAAACGGCTCTGTATCCTTGTTGAGAGAGGGGCGGCTGAATATATGAAAGTCGTGTGTGCGATCCACACTCAACCGAGCTAGCACCTCATAACTCTACTTAAATCACATTGGAGGTAAGGAGGCAATTTCTATCCATTCAAATTATCTTAACATTCTTGACTCATGCTCCCATTTATTCGATCTTTGCTTTAAAGTATTGATTATAAAAAATTTCTACAACTATGGATATCGTTTATGGATAGTTTTGTGTGCACACCTCCTCTTCTTGGATCTTTGTTTTGAAGTGTTGGTTATAAAAAAATTCTGCAACTATGGATATCGTTTATGGATAGCTTTGTTTGTACATGTGAAGCCATGCTTTTTCGAATTTAGGATAATTTTGTTTGCAGAATCCTTCTTCTCACGTGTTGTTTATAAAAAAAAAATCTGCAACTATGGATATCTTTTAGCGATAATTTTGTTTGCACATTTAAAACCATGCTTTTTTTCCAGCCTTGTTTTAAAGTAGGGTTTATAACTATTTCTATGGATATCCTTTAGGATAATTTTGTTTGGACATTTAAAACCATGCTTCTTTTTCAGCCTTGTTTTAAAGTAGGGTTTATAACTTTTTCCTATAGATATTGTTTATGTATAATTTTGTTTGCACATTTGGAATCATGACTTTTTTTTATCCTTGTTTTAAAATAGGGTTTATAATTTTTCTCTGCAACTATGAATATAGTTTGTGAATAATTTTGTTTGTACATTTGAGTTTGTGAATAATTTTGTTTGTACATTTGAAACCATACAACTATGGATATGGTTTGTGAATAATTATGTTTGTACATTTGAAACTACTCATCTTCTTTGAGCCTTGTTTTAAATTAGGCTTATAATTTTTCCATGCAACTATGCATAGAAGCGTTTATGGATAATTTTGCCTGCACATTTGAAATGTTGAACACTTGTTTATAATTCTTTTTCTGCAACTATGAGAAATACTTGTTGATTCTTTTCGTGTTATATTATGCTTTTGTTCATGCATTGCAAACTCTGACGGCTCAGTCATCAAGATTAGTCCTCAATTACTATATAGGCTCAATTACTATATCCGCCGAATCGTGTGGATTGAATTTTTGTATTATGGTTACTAAGACATCAATCATATATACCTGTAACCACAAACTTATGATCCAAAAACCTGAGATTAAGACCTTAAATTCATAGAAATTTATAAAAACATTCATCTCTTTGGGAGTTTGTCAAAGGACGGATTGAAAAAGTTTACTGGGTGGGTGGGTGATACGCTTTGATGTCTCATTTGTTAAACTATATTTTAATATGAAAATATATTCAATTCCTTTTATTTGAATGGTAATTTGGCACTGAAATTATATATTTTTTAAATTTTTAATATAAAAATAAATTTAAAATAGTTAGAATTATTTTTTATTTTTTCCTAAATATAACACGAAAATGTTGTCTATTGTGTTAATTTTTCATGTTAACAACTCTTTCAACTTTGATATTGAAAATCATAATTTTTGTTTTGTTATAATAGTAAATTGAATGAAGGTGTCAAAATACATCTTAGTGAGTCAATATATTAGAGATACACCAATACATTAGACATACATTGTAGCAGCCAAGGTATTGAACGCATACAAAGAGTTCTTTCGGTAATCCTTTGTTTCAGCCAACTTAACCTTATTTGGTGACATTTGACACCACATATGTGAGATTATAATATCATTATTATTCTTTTTCCATCGTACTTAGTGGAGGTTTTATGAAGTTTGTTTGTGTTTTGTGTTTGTATGTTACTTGGAGTTTCAAGAATTT
>APFE031394299.1:0-20153 GCA_000404065.3 Pinus taeda
TGGCGAGGCTTCAAGGTAGCTATGGGGCTTCCTATATACCCAGAGGGTACGTGGAAGACAGTCTGTGCGCGGTTCTGTCTAATGCGCTACTACTCGAAGGGGTACCCACAGGGGTTACAAGGGGTACCCACAGGGGTTACCTACTAGGAACTTGAGAAAGTGAAATTTACTTGTAGTACTATGTTAATGATCACCACAAGCCTATTCATATTTTGCATAGAATAAATTAATGTGAGAAGTGATAATTAATGTGAGAAGTGATTTAACTTTTCAATAAATACCACCAATTTTGGTAGAGGGGAACAACACTTTATAATTTGGCCAACTAAATTTAAGTTCAAAACACATTAAAATCAGTAATGTTACAAATACTTTCAAAATTTTTCCAAGCTAACACTACAAATCCTTTTAAATGGTGAATTATTTCGATTGTCAAATAGAGGTTTTCAACTACTTCAATTTTTAAAGTAACACAATTCTAAAATTACTGTATAAATTTTCAAATAACATATTAAATCACATAAAATAATAAATTATATCATATAAAAAATAATATCATTCATATATATTAACTACATTTACTAACCCCCCCGGATGCGGGTGCCAACCAGCCTGATTAAGTTGATGGGACGGGGGTATCAAGGCAGCTACATGCTAACCATACGCAGAGGCGACCTGGAAGGCGGTGGCGCAGGACACCCCCGGAAGGTGAATTTAAAGGATATGGGACGGCAGTTTGGGCGCGTTAACACTCCGAATTCCTCCGACTGCGTTGCAGAGTTTGGCTCTGATACAGAATTGAATGCCTCTTTAATGGCGGGCGAACTCCGAGGGAGAGCATGGAGTCCTATAAACAGAGGCAACCCTGGCATCACCATCTTCACTTGGGCAGGATCTGGGGTTCCCATTCAGTTGCTGGTGCTGGCAAATTCAGGACCTAGTCTGATTTATTCCTTCCCAGGTCTGTTGGTTCAAGTTGTTTATGCCCCTGTGGGTCTTTTGCAACTCAATTTGGCTCAGGACTGCCCTGTCAATATGGTTAGGAACCGTCAGAGGATGCTGAGCCGTCGCGGCTCTAGTCATGGAGGGTCTTCGCGGCCCTCAACTGAAGCGGAAACCCATCCTCCCTGTCATTGCCCTCATTGCCATTGTCTTTGCCATTGCCCGCGTATTGGAGGTGCTAGTTCTCTCAGGCACAGCCAATTCATGGAGGCCAGCTCACCTGGGACTTCGTCTGCTCCTTACTTTGGCTCTGCAATTTTCTCCTTCAATAGCCCCCTGAACCGTCCACGAATTAATGCTCACGTCTCTGTTTTGTTTATCGACGAAGCCCTGGACGAGGGCGGCTCCAGTGCTCCGCCAGATTTCAAGGCCCCGGGTGACACAGCCAAAGCAACTGACTTGCCCAAGGCAGAAAAGGGAAGGGCGTGGAAATGCTAGACCCTCAGCTGGAAAGGAGCCATAAGCAGCCTGAAGCGGCCGAGGTGAAAGAGGGCAAGGTGCAGGAAGAGGAGGAATATGGACCGTGCCCAATTGTGGAGGAGGAGTCGGAGGATTAGTCCGCTGCGACGTCTCAGGTTCTGAAGCTCGGGTGGGGTTCTGGTTCTCTCCTTTCTTTTGGTCATGTCCTTCTGTCCATTTGCCTCTGGATCGTCTACGTGTCAACTAGCTTGTATGTCAATGTGTCTTAGTGGCAATCTGCCATCGCTGAGGAGTAGGATCGGTTACTTTCTGGTCTGGTCTTCTGTTTTGTGGACGGTTAATATTGTGCAAGGATGTCAGTTTTGTCCTCCCCTGCGTGGGAATGATTTTTGGTCTCAAACACCCTGTTAGGGCATGAAACAGGTAGTCCTCTTTTTTGGCTACAGTTGGTTGATCCAGCTTGCCACTCTCTCAGGCAGATGGATCTCTCAGATAGCTTGGATGTAAATGTAAATGTACTCTGGTTTTTATGTAAATAATAGAATAGTTTAATGAAAAAAAAAACAAAACAAAACTACATTTACTAACCACATTTCTTAATATATTTATACTAATTTCCATTTCTAAATTTATATTCAATTTCAATTTTTAAAGTAAGACAATTATAAAATTACCATATAAATTCTCAAATAACATATTAAATCACATAAAATAAAAAATTATATCATATAAAAAATAATATCAATTAATATACATTAACTAATTTACTAACCACATTTCTTAATATATTTATACTAATTTATTATTAATCACATTTTAATTTTGATTCCAAAATCTCACTTTTAATTACATTCATTTATATTTTTAATGTAAAAAATTAATGACACTCATTTATATTTTTCATGTGAAAAATTATATTGTTAAAAGGTTGAGATAATAGACCAACCTCAACGTTATCACTTATTAAAATGATGACAATTTTAGTCAACATACTTGTGGACTAGTTTCAAAATCCATTGATATAATTCCCACAAACTTGTCCTAAAATAAAATGTTCTTATTCAAAAGTTAACTTTGTTCATCATGAACATCTTGATCATTAAATATTTGAAATCACAATATTTTAAATATCCCTAATTGTCAGGCAATATTGTTATGTAATGGTAAACAAAATTACTATTATACATTATTTAAATTACATTGTTTTAAATTTCCCCAAATTCTCCTATTGAAATATATGGAAGTATGATTTAAATTATATTTTAAAGAATTTCATTAAATTATCTTAGTGAACGAAATGTTCCCTCTAAGAAATATGGAGGAAATTAGAAAACTTAATCATTAGCTAAATTATTATTTACATCACTTAGATTACATAAATTTTAATTTAGATTTTAACAATATTTTTTTTCAAAATTAATGAAATAATGGTTGGTTAAATTATTATTTTATATTATTTGAATGATATTTTTAATATATCTTGTTAAATACTTTATTCATTTTGAAAAGTTATAAAGTAATTAATGTAAATGTAATCTTTTTTATATTTTTTTTAACATATATTGGATCTAGCTATGTAAATAATGATCAAATTATACTAATCAATTTTACTTAAAATCAAATAAAAATTAATATATTTCAATAAAAAAATCACAATTTAAAAAAATATATATATCACCAAAAATTAATAATGTGATTGTGTCATTTATAATTTATTAGACATGGTAGTGAGAATAATGTGATTGTGTCATTTATAATTTATTAGACATGGTAGTGAGAACTGCTAGGTTCACGCCAAGTTATTCGTATCAATTTCATTTTCTTGTTATTGGCACTCATCACAAGAATCAGAATATATTTCATATGAAATAATATGAAAGTATGCTTTTTCTTCCTGAAATAAAAAATGATTTCACTATTAATCAATATGTAAAACGGTGAAATATGGCCAGAAGCCCTAGATCGTTTCATTTTGCCTACGCGGTGTTAGAAATCGGAATCGAAACTTGCATTTAATATTAATAGAAAAGCCCATGGCAACAACGTGGTTTATAATATTATTATGCATACAAAAGGCTATTGAATTTGATCCAAAAATTATGTAAAATCTGCTACAATAGTCTGACTAGCACAAATTATTGCTCAAATCCAGATCATCATGGTATGGATCTAATCGTTTAGAAGCCAAATCGCACTGTCTCACCTGATTTAAAGCAGAATGTGGGAATCGAACCGAACCCACCGAGTTGAGGTTTTATGGAAATAGAACCTCCTATGGAACTTGAGTTTCCATGAAAAAAAAGTCTAATCTCTTAAATTCAGGTGGTGACTAATTTTCTAATTTTAAATGAAGTTAAGTTGGGATAGATTTCAAAAATATTCTAGAATTGGGTTAACATAAACAAAATCAAAATACAACAAAACATTGTATTTTTTCCAATTTTTTTTAACAATAGCATCAAGAGTTTGACACTAACTAAATTTTTTTTCTTACCATACCCCTCTCCAACCACAACAACGCACGAATTTAGGGACAAGTATTATTAATCCTTTAAACTTGCGGTTGGAAAGGTAGCTTTTCTATTGATCACACAAAATTTGATTATTACAATGAACACAGTGAATGGTATTTACCTTTTCCCAGTAGCAACTTGCCTAAAATATATTGACATGCAACCACACACTAAAAGTTTTCTATCACTTAATTTCACTTGATTCAACACTCCAACACTCAACACTTGGTTAAGTGACTCTCTAATTTTACTTAACTCCTCATGCTAGAGTAATTAGCTTATTTTAATGCTCCCCCTTAATTACGATCACTAAATTAAGACATGACTCATGACAACTAAAACATGCATGTTGGTCTATGTCTCAATTAGGCTTACAACACCCAAGTTTGTTGTATGAAATTCAAACACATATTTTGGTAATGACTTAGTAAATATGTTAGCCAATTGATCACTAGATTTACAAGGCTTCAACTGAACTTCTCCATTGCTCACAAGTTCTCTAATAAAGTGATATCTAGTATCAATATGCTTGCTCTTTTGATGAAACACACTATTCTTGAATAGTGCAATCGTTGAAGCATTGTCACAATATATTGTTGTTGGTCCTTGTTCTTTCTGCTTGAGTCCATCAAATGCTTTTCTGAACAAGACTGTTTGACATGATGTTGATGTTGCTACTACATATTCTGCTTCGGCTGATGAAAGTGTCACAATGGGTTGCTTCCTAGATGCCCATGAAATCACCCCTGAACCAAGATCGAACACAAAACCAGAAGTGCTCTTCCTATCATCCAAACTTCTTGTAAAATCACTATCTGTGGATCCAATCAAATCATTCTTTTCTGTGCTTGCATACATTATGCCCAATCTCTAATTCCTGATATGTGTCCTAGAATTTGTTTTCCTGCACTCCAATGTGTGTCTTTTGGAGTCTCCAAAAATATGGAAATCAAACCCACTCCTTGCATGGTATTTGGTCTTGTAGGTGTGAGATACATGAGGTTGTCAACCAATCTTTTGAATGGAGTTGGATTGACATCTGATCCTTCGTCATCCTTGCTTAACTTTGTCCCTATTGCAATTGGTGTATGGAAAAGTTTGCAATTTTTCACCCTGAATCTTTTCAACAAATCTTTGGCATATTTATTTTGACAAATAAAAATCTATTTTTCAGGTTGCTCACCTTCTATGCCAAGAAAATATTTCATGAGACCAAGATTTGTCATCTCAAATTTTTTCATCATGGTTTCTTTAAATTCATCCAACTCAAAATCACCTGTAAAAATCATGTCATCAACATATAAGCAAACAAACAAAATTTGTCCATGCTCATTTACCTTTGTGTACAAGTTAGGCTGAATGTTTCTTCTAAAAAATCCATTCTTAATCATATAGCTATCGATTTTGCTATACCAAGCTCTAGGCGCTTGCTTGAGTCCATAGAGTGCTTGTAAACTGTACCTTCTTTACCTTTAACTTCATATCCTAGAGGATGCTGCACATAAATTTCTTCTTCTAGAATTCCATTCAAGAAGGTTGATTTCACATCCATCTGATATACTTTCCACTTGTTTTGAGCTGCTATGGCTAGAACGTTTCTTCGATTATCCAAACTTGCTATCGGAGTGTTGATGCCTCGAAAATCGCCGCAACAACATTGGGGAAACCACCCAGTCTGGACCTTAGTACAGCTCCTTTTCCGTTTGGTATAGTGGCTCCAACTAAGGATAATGGGACCAGTTTCCCAGAAATAGATAAAGTGGGATGAATGAATGTTTTATAAGTAACACTAGTGATAGGTGAAAGACTAATACTTTTAACAAAATATAAACAAATGGAACTATCCCGGGAATCTATTTAAGCTCTAAAGCGTAGCTTTTGATGCTCTATATCTGAAAGATAAACATATAGATGTCTGTATCCTTAAGACATAGATATTGAATTATTTATGATTGTTGTGCTTAAATAGTTAAGCGCAATGATTTAAAGCGATATTACTACACTTTACACATCTATATCATTAACATATACATGATTGAAAGTAAAGGCATATCATATAAACATCCAATAGTGAAATGAACAAGATTAGCCGTTATAGCGCATGCATACAATTAACGATAGCAAGATAATAACATAACAATTCATATACAAAGAATGACTTCAGACAAAGATAAAAGTACCATTTGAGCTGTAGGCCGATCTCAAATATCAATCGCTATGTATGGCTTTTCCTTTAACAAATAAGCATTCCTTAATCAACGACAATAGTGCACAATTGAATCAAGCAATTTCTCCATTAAAGTGAAAGCAACTAGCCAAGTTTCATAAAAGAATAAAGGCTGAAGCACAATAGTGCAAACTTCAGTCTGTTAAGTCTATTACAGAATTTTACGACCCTTTCTAAAGACATGAAAGGGTCTATAAATACTAAACTAATCTAAATATCTACAAAACAGAAATGCTAATTAATCTGATATCAATAACTTCTTGTTGCTATTTCCTCTGGCGATCTGAGGAGCTGGAGGATGACTCATTCTGTCAGCTGTTTATCTTTGAACCTTAGTTGATTGATGGCAAGCATTGGCTCAATCTAAGGAGGTTTGTTGATCCGTGAACTGAGCTGGGCAGCAAAGGTGGCATCTTGGATGTCGGGGATCATACATTGAACAGCATCGGTTAAGCATTTGAGGGCGGCTCTTTGTTCATGAGGCTTGATAAGGAAATGCCAATATGTTTCTATGCTTAAACTGTTAACCCCGGCGATTAACCTTCCTCTATTTTCTAACTCTGGATAGCATGTTTGTTCCAATGTATTTGCTGTAGTTACCTTTCCAGGTGTACACTAGGAAATAATGTTTGCTAGGTAGAGTGTATCATTAACTAGATCAATCAAATTGTTAGAAGTCAATTTGCACCTTGAGGCTGCCCTTTCTGCCTTCAATACCTGTGTATGCCACTCTGTGAATAATATGTCCTTATGAACCTCTAGTATTCTTGGCAAATTGGAGTCTTTTCCCGACTTTGAATCTTGCCATTCAAGATGTGCTGTGATAGCTTCATCGACTTGATTTAATTCATCTCTTGCCTTTTCTACCTGCTCATTCACAGTTGTAGTTAACTCGCAGAGTGGTTCCGCTTGAGAGAGGTATTGAGCCAATAGTTTAACTTGTGCTATAAGCGCATTGTTGATTAACATTGCTTCTTTTCTAAATTCCATTATCTGCGAGTCTCCTTTAACATTATTCAGCTGTGCTGTAATCTGAGCGATATGTTCATCCTTGGTCTTTAATAATTGCTCATTCGCCGCTTTTAATTGCTCCAAAGCTTCCTTCAACTCATTCTGTTTCTGGATTGCTGCCTGATTGATGTTCTGTTTCTCCTCCTCCCATTGCTTAGCCAATTGGCTATTTATTTGTTGTTGTTCTGCTAATTGTTCTTCGGCTTGTGTTACCCTTTGTTTTATATCTGCCAACTCTTTTTGCAAAGTGGAAATTTCCTGGTCTTTAGTTTTTAATAAAAGACTTACCTCTGATGCCTTGTCGATAGTAGCAGCTGAATAAGCTCCAGCATACTGTGACAGTTTGGTTAGATCATCGGAGGGATCCAGTTTCTCTTTCCACACTACATTTCCCATGACTGTTTGTTTGGGAAAGATGGAAGGTTGATCAAGCCTTTGTCTCTTTCTCAATCGCTTTACCACTGCTTTATGCTTTGGGCTGTAGAAAACATTCAAAGGAGGAATATCTTCCACTTGTAGAGTGACTTGGTCGCTAGGACCTTTCGGAATCATTTCCACATCCTTTGTTTTTGGTGGGCCGCTGGTTCCGCTCAAAGCCTGAGATGAGGTTTTATCCTGCACACTGCTGCTTTTAGGAGTATCCGTACTCTGTGAGTCTTTACCTCCACCGATAATGGTGCTGAATTGCTGCCATTCCTTTTGCAATTTAGGGTCTGTGACAACACCTTTATTAGTATCGGTGGTGGTTTGTTTAGACTGGGACTCCTTTAGCAGTTGTTCTTGTTTTTCCTTCTCTCGCTGCTCCTGTTCCTTCTGCCGCATCTCTCCCTACTCCCTTTGCTGGTTGTCTTCGTGCTCTTTGCGCTGCCTATCTTCTTCTTCTTTCTTTGAGCGCTCTTCTTGCTCTTTCCTTAAGCGCTCCTCCTGCTTTTTCCTTAAGCGTTCTTGTTGTTCTTTTTTCAGCTTCCCTTCTCGATCTTTCTTTTGTTGCTCCTCCTGCTCTTTATTATTAGTCTTTGCTGTATCAGGAGGTTTCTTTGTCTGTTGTTGGCTAGGCTCGCTTGATGATGCTGCTTTGGTTGGGATTAATAAATCTAGAGGCAGAGTTTGCAACCTCTCCTTCCTGAGTTCATTAAACTCAACTAAATTTTCATTGTTGTATCGCATCTTAGCGAGCTGTTTGGCTTGAAATATCGATTCGGCTGCAAAGAAAACATCATCGAACATATCTTCCTTATGATCAAATGTCGCTAATTTGGCATGTTCCAAAGCGGCATATGCAGTTCGCTTTGGGTCAAACGCTCTGTTTGGAATTGTGGCAAGATTTAGAGCTTGCATCTTCTTGGCCTCCTTCTCCGCATGTTTTAAATCATGCAGGGTGAAGACTCCACATCTGAAGGGAAAAGTAGGCCATCCCCTTTTTTTCTCCTTTTTAAGAGTCTGGGTGGTGCTTTCCGCTGTAATTTGGTAAGCAATCTCCCTTGCTAACAGTTTATCAGGGACATACAAAGGAAGGACATGAGGGTTGGCTTGGCTGCCAAAGACTCTAATATAAGTGAAATATTCCTCTCCAAACCAACTACCCACCGCAGGCAAATCAAAAGAGGCTAGGTAGGATATCCTCGGAATAGGCTTATCAAAAATTTCATAATATATAGGAACCATGAAACCATTGCAAATCTGATACATGTGGTTTTTATAAGATGTTTTCCACATCTTGCGATGATAAATATGAATGGGCGAGGGGTCCTGTACGGTCCATCTCCAGCCAAGAATAGGGAATTCAGAATTAAAACACAAAGTATCCAAGATATATGCACTGTAGTAGAACGGGGGAATTTTCCTCTCAGTGATTCTAGTTTTGTTCCTAAAGTCACTGACAGCTAATGCTAGCTTATCTGAAAGAATAGTGGCCCAATCCATAATAGTGTTGTTTACTGCCGCTTCCATGAGAGGAACCATTTCAATGGTAAAAACGGCAGTCATGCAAACCCCACAATCTACACATCATTATACCGGCATAGCAATAAGGAGAACACAAAGAGGCGACTGAGTACTTACCGGAGGCTTCATGTTTGTGTTTATTTGGATTCTGCCTCCATTCCTTGATAGGTTCAGACTCAATCTCGTATTCGCTTGCAAACTATTTCAGAAAGGCGCTATTGTATATCTTCTCCGGCTTAGGCAAATGATACATTTGCCTCAGATCTTCAGGCTTAAATGACCCAAAAATTCTCCCATCCTTTGTGATGAAAGTTCTATCAGTGATGGGGATTTCTTCAATTGCCCATTTGACAACATCAGTATACGGGAGAATTTGCTCCCTTCCTGCAATCCTATGGAGGAAGGAATCTGCCAAATCCTTAAGAGAACCTTCCGACCTTTTTGGTGAATCCGCGGTTGCTTCTTCTGCTGTCTGTGTTGGTTTTTCGGCCTCCAGCAAATCATAAGTTCCTTGCCAAGTTGTCCTGGCTAGGCCTGCGCATGTTGTGTCGGATATTAAGCCTTTTTTTCTATTTAGCACCGATTGCCCTGCATCCGTTGGATTTGAAGCACCTGCAACCTTCTTGGAATTTTTACCCATCATGTCTGAATCCTTTTGTAAAACTGTATTCTGCACAGAGAAGAGAATTCGCCGTAACACAGAGATAATAGTAAAACTCAGCGTTGATAGCAAAATGTAAAAGATGAACGTTAATATATTTTGCTTTTATCAAACGGCGCGGAGACAATCTACAGGCAGATCTCAGGACAGAGATTCATTAAGTAACCGTATAGGGCCTGCCACCTTATAAATGCCGATTATTCCCAAATTTGATTGAAAATCTCTTGAAGCATGCAATGGGCGTATGGGAGGCCGAGCGGGAGTGATTATGCCTTAATTATCAATAAATTGGGCTCTCCAATCACTTTAACGGCTTTTGCATTGAGAACCGTGTCTTATCACATCGCATCGGAAGGGAGCACATGAATGGGTTTAACAATGATTTGAATATTGTCGATCGCCGATTGCGATATCGCATCGGCGAAAAGGCATATGCGCATATGTTTACAAAATAAAGGAGCGGGGCCGATTGCGATATTGACGATAGCTTTATCGCATCGGGGCTTTACCCTGCGGTGTATTAGTGGTGCACATAGGGGGATTGCCGATTGCGATATCACCGATAGCTTTATCACATCAGGGCTTTACCATGTGTCATTTGGTGCATTGTTTATGTTTTTTGCGATATGCGATCTTGCGATCGCTTTATCTCAAAAAAAACCTTATATTCGTTTTATTTCCGCTTTTGCATAAATATTGCTTTTAAGGTTCATTTGTAAGTGCTCCTTTGATTATCGGACTTTTTAGAAAGAAAAGTTTTGATATCAATTTTATTTCTAAAGTGACCCATTTCATATTTTATTATTTTTGTGAAAAAAAATAATTTGAAATGGGGGGTTGTTTGCAATGCACAACACGCTACTAGAAAAAAATGATGATCTGGGGTTGCTCCCCTCCTCAGAAAAAGCTAAACTCTGGATTCAGGCTCTACTCAAGAAACCTAGAAAAACCCAGAAAGCTTTCCTGGAATGGCCTCACACTGATCTGTGTCCCAGCTGCTAGGAAACTGTCATGTTATTGTTGTTGTTGGAAATCAAATGAGGATTTGGGGCGGCTCCCCTCCTCAGAAAAGGCTTAAACTCTGGAATCGGACTCTACTCAAAAAACTCAGAAAAACCCAGAAAGCTTTTATGAAATGGCCGACCCCCGAAAATCACCCCCTTGGGGTTCTGCATAGTTCCTCAAAGACGTTGATGAAACTGCTACTGAAATGCTGATGAAACTGTTGTTGAAATGCTGATGAATCTACTACTAGAATGCCAATGGAAATACCTTGCCCGAGCAGGCACTCGAAGTCCCCCAGGGCTAAGGGTGAGATCTCCAAACGGAGACACTCAATGCACTAAACAGTGTTGTAGACTAGCTAAACAGCCAGCATGCTCTAAGTCGAAATCACTATCACAAATGCTCATAACCAAAATGATCCAAAATGAGGGGGTTCCTCTCTATTTTATAGCCTCAGCCTCTCACAATCCCTAGGCTCACCTCCTGTTGCGTGATTCCCCTCTTGCCATGTGTTCTTCCCTCCTGCGTAGTCCCTCCATGTGTCTATGTGGGCCCCATTTCTTCATCCCCATTTAGCGCCCTTGGTTCCCCCTTAAGTCACAACGTTGTGCTACCTAGGAAGTGAATTTTTATTCTAAAGTGAGTTATGTTCCCCCTTCCTCACTTTTTATTTACAAATAACTATAGAAGGAAAAAATCGAACAAAATCGAATATTCCAATTAGCCATAACTAATTAGGAATATTACAGTCTCCCCCAGCAAAATGTTGCTTGTCCTCAAGTAACTGAAGTGATGGATGCTGTAAGATCTCCTCACTCTCCCAAGTGGCATCCTCATCTGGCAAATTCTTCCACCTCACCAAGAATTCCCGACCATCCTGCTCCGCAACCATCTCTCCCTAAATTTAATGATAGACTCTGACTCCAATACCAAATTCCCCTCATCATCCATGGGTGGTAGCTCATTTGTCACGGTCACCTGCTACCCTAATGCTTTCTTCAGGCATGATACATGAAAAATGTTATGAATCTTGCTACCTTTGGGCAGCTCCAACTCATATGCAACCTATCCAATCTTGCGTATCACCCTGTATGGCCCATAAAAGCGGGGCTTGAGCTTCTCAACCCCCTTCTGCTTCAGCGATGACTGTCGGTATGGCTATAATCGTAGGTAGACCATATCCCTTATCTCGAACTGCCTCTCCACCCAACCCCTGTCGGCATATAGCTTCTGCTGGTTCTGCGTTGTAGCCATGTTATCCTTGAGAGCTCGGAGGATATCTTGACTCTCTTGGATCCAAATCTTGGCTCTAGGAGCCCTGCTATCACCAAACATCATGTCGACAAAAGATAAAGGATGATACCCATATAAGGCATAGAATGGTGACATACCAATGGACATGTGATGCGAAGTATTGTAGTAGTCCTCCCCCAGATGCAGCCACTTCGGCCATGCTCGCTGCTGCCCACTGACATAGTTACGCAAGTATCCCTCCAGCCACTTGTTAACTATCTCCGTCTATCCATCCGACTATGGGTGATAGCTGGTACTCGGTGTCAACTCCGTCCCCACCAATCGGAAAAGCTCCTGCCAAAACCCGCCCATGCAATGGTTGTCCCTGTCACTGACGATGGTCTTAGGAAGACCATGTAGCCTGAACATCTCCCTGAAGAACAGCTCGGCCACCTATGCTGTTGTATAGTGTGCGGATATGGCAAAGAAATGTGTGTACTTCGTCATTTGATCAACGATGACAAAGATACAATCCTTTCCCTGTACCATGGACAACCCTGTGATGAAATCCATCGAAATACTCTCCTATTTCCCCTCCGAAATGGGAAGAGGCTGCAATAATCCTGTGGGATGGCTCATCTCTCCCTTGTTCCTCTGGAAAACATCGCACTCCCGAATATGTTGGAGTACGTCCTACTTGAGGCCCTTCCATGAGAACCTCTCCCTAATGGCCTTGTAGGTTTTGGTAAAACCCTGATGTCCTACCAATGGGGAATCATGTGATGCCTAGAGTATCTTCTTCTTGCGCTGAGACCCCTCAGTCAAGAAGATCTGGTCCCTATAGTAGATGATCTCATCTACCACCCTATACCTGTCATCTGCCACCTACCCATCCAGAACCTCACATGAAAATCTGTCCTTGGAGTACTCTACTAAGAGTCGAGCCCTCCAATCTGTATCCAAGCTCATAAGAGACGACGTGGCTGGTCTACGTGAAAGGGCATCTGCTACCACATTGTTCTTACCTTTGACATACTCAATGTCAAAGTCATATGCTTGGATCTTACTGATCCACTTTTGTTGCCTCTCCTGTAGCTGCTTCTGCTCCAAAAAGAACTTGAGGTTGTTGTGATCAGTCCTCACCCTGAACCTGTTTCCTACCAAATATTGTTGGTACTTAGCCAATGCATGCATGATGGCCAACATCTCCTTGTCATATATGGAATACAACCTCTCGTGCAGAAGGAGCTTCCGGCTATCAAATGTTATAGGGTGACCTCCCTGCATCAATATTGCGCCAATCCCCTCTCCCGACGCATCACACTCCAAGACAAATGGCTGCGTAAAATCTGGAAATGCAAGCAACTCTTGGATAGCCCACTCAATCTCATCCTGATAGGCCTTGGGATGCCTATAGGGGTTGGTAATCACGGCTTGTATGCCCTGCTCAAGCTCGATGGTGTGCTCAAACCCCCGATCTAGTGGCTGTCCTGGTGGAATCTCCCCAAACACTATGGCATACCGATCAAGGATAGACTGTATCTCTGGGTGTACCGTCTACCCTGTAGTTCCTACCTCTGATGCATGTAGCTCCACTGCCCACTCTATGTCTCCCTTTCGGAATACTACCTCCATCCGATGAGCCAAGACAGTCTGAGGCAGATATGTGTTCTATCCCCATATCTTCTCATGCCTTCCTATCTTCTCATCATCCCACTCCATCTCCAAGGTCTTCCAATCTATTGTGGCCTTCCCTAGAGTGATAAGCCATTGAACACCTAGTATCATGTTGGTGTCCGGAATATCAACCACGAAAAAGTGGTCAGTCAAGGTGTAGGTGCCCATCATCACTAAAAGCTCTAGAACATAACGAGCACACGTCATGGTCTGATCTCCTTGGACCAAGACTGAAAACCCATCAAAGCTCTCTGTCTGTATACCTCTCTGCTCAACCATCTAGGCATCGATGAAGTTGTGGTCGCCCCACTGTCAACCAAAACTGATACTCTCTGGCCGCGTACTGTCCCTCGTACACATAGCGTCAGATACTTGGGAACTCCTTGCAATGCTGCAAGGGCCCCTCCAGTGGGTGCAAAAGATGCACCACTTGCTGCTGGCGGTGGTGGTGGAAAAGGACCCTGTACAGCATGGCTATCTCCTACCTCCACATCCTCCTCATCATCTTCTTCTCCACTGCTCTCAGAGAAGGCCTCAATAAAATGTGCTTTGCCAGCAGCACATCTATGTCCTAGTGCCCATGGCTCCTGACAGGTGAAGCACAACCGCTTCTTCTTCAGCTCCCTCCTGGCATCGTCGTCAATTTGTACTCGTCCTGGATTCCCCTTTGGAGGAGGAATCCTCACATCCTTCCCCTTAGACTAAAAATTTTGTCTCTGGGGGTTAGGTGTCTGGGTCCTGGGTAAGACATCCTATAAATCCCGGATCCTGCTAATAGCATCCTGGAGTGTAGCTGGTCTACTGGATCGGACTAGACCCCGAAGTGGCTCTGCTGACCCCTCAACATACATATAGACCCTTCATGATGTGGATATGTCTGGCACCATCACTGAAACCCTCAAGAAATCTACAATGTAGGTCTCTGGACTCCCTGTATGTTTGAGCCTTCTCAGCTCAACGAAATGCTGCTCTGGATCCCTCTGATCAAATCGCTCCATTAGTCTCTTGGTAAACTCGGCATATGACATCACTGTGGAGTGCCCCAATGTAACCATCCCATGAAACCACCAATCCTGGGCCTCACCATCCAAATGCAATGTTGCCACCTTGATGGCCTTTGCCTCCAGCATCTGGTTAAGCTGGAAATAAATGTCCAGCTTCTCCACCCAAGACTTTGCCGAACTATTTGATGAGCCATCAAACGTAGGCAAGTGGAATCTACTCGTTGCACGGTGGGTGTCGCCATCATGGTAATGTCAGTTCCCTCTATGATGATCGTGGGGTCTGCTATCCCGCTGGAGCTTAACAAAATCTTTGAATGAGATGGGTTCCCTAAACTCCTGCCCATAGGCCTGGTACTTTGCAAAATAATCACCCATATTCCTGGGCTCTACCTCCTGCTAGGTTGCGGCCCCCGTGTCTGCTCCTAATAAGGTGGGCATGGTAGAGCGTGTAGGGGCATGTGAGGCCCCCTACTGCGCAGTATCACACTGCTCTGGCAAGTGATGGGATGCACCTGATCCCTCACTGATCTGAAAAACTCATGGGCTCTCTCGCTGTCTTGCCTCTACTGCCGTGAATCTCTGCCCCATCACCTCAATCTGCCTCGACAGATCCTACATTGATTTGAGGAGCATATCCGCAAATCTCTTCCCATCCTCATCTACCATCTACTCTGCATCCACTACTGGCTCTCTCTATTCTACATCTACCACAGGTTCCTCTTGTTCTACGTCCGCCACAGAAACACAACCTCCCTCTCCGTAGGTATTCTCCAACCTATGCCCAGTGTCTCTGTATCTCTGACCTCTGTAACATATATAGGATTTTTCCCCCGTGTCATAGATTTCTAGCTCCACAGGCTGAATCAAAACTATACTCTGATACCACTGTAATATTCTTACCCCAGAATATTCCTCAAACCCCAGCAAAAACTCCAACCAAATATGTGCAAATGATATAATAACCCAGAAGTGATAAAATAATAGTGGAACAGCATATAATAATGTAAACTGGAAATATAAGCAGATACACAAGAAATGCAGCGAGAAATGCTAAGCCATTTTATTATACTGAGCAATAAATGAATACAAGTGGTGATTAGATGGATGGCACCTCGACTTGCACAAGGCAAGTGAAGAAATACTCTCAGAATGACAAGAATGGCCTCTCTGCGTGGATGTTGTTGTTGTGCTGTTGTCGCTACTAGAAAACAAATGATGATTTGGGGCTGCTCCCCTCCTCAGAAAAAGTTGAAACTCTGGATTTGGGCTCTACTCAAGAAACCCAGAAAAACCTCGAAAGCTTTCCTAGATTGGCCTCACACTGATATGAGTCCCAACTGCTGGGAAACTGTCATGCTGTTACTGCTATTGTAAATCGAATGAGGATTTGGGGCTTCTCCCCTCCTCAGAAAAGTTTGAAACTCTGGAATCGGACTCTACTCAAAAAACCCAGAAATCTTTTCTGAAATGGCTGACCCCCAAAAATCACCCCCTTGGGGTTCTGCACAGTTCCTCAAAGACGCTGATGAAACTGTTGTTGGAACGCTGATGAAACTATTGCTGAAATGTTGATGAATCTACTGCTGGAATGCTAATGGAAATACCTTGCCCAAGCAGGCACTCAAAGTCCCCCGGGGCTAAGGGTGAGATCTCCAAACGGAGACACTCAATGCACTAAACAGTGCGGCAAACTAGCTAGAAAGCCAGCATGCTCTAAGTCGAAATTACTATCACAAATGCTCATAACCAAAATGATCCAAAATGAGGGGGTTCCTCTCTATTTTATAGCCTCTGCCTCTCACAATCCCTAGGCTCACCTCCTCCTGATTGATTCCCCTCTTGCATGTGTTATTCCCTACTACGCAGTCCCTCCATGTGTCTGCATGGGCCCCATTTCTGCGTCCCCCTTTGGCCCCCTTGGTTCCCCCTTAAGTCACAACATTGTGCTACCTAGGAAGTGACTTTTTTATTCTAAAGTGAGTTATGTTCCCCCTTCGTCACTTTTTATTTACAAATAACTATAGAAGGCAAAAATCGAACAAAATCGAATATTCCAATTAGCCATAGCTAATTAGGAATATTACAGTATCTCTATTTTTCTATTCATATTTGTATTTCATCTCGTTCCTTCATAAATTTGGATCCGTGTTATCAAAGTGGTCTGCACTTTCTTTCTTTTTTTGTGCAGCTCCCTAATGAGGTTGGGGTATAAGGAGTTAGGGCTCAAACTAGTTGAACCTTTGCAAGGCCATATTTGTCGACCCTGACGGCCTCCCATGGTAGAAGATAATAAAGATGAGGGATCAGGAGATCCTTTCAAAATATTGCACCAAGAAGCCCTTGAGCAGCAAAGGAACAAATTAATAGACAACTCTTCCCAGATCCTTCGGCGAATGCACATCGGCGACGCCTCCTTCAAGGTACAACTAAACATTGATATCCATATACGCAATGGTTAAATAGATACAAATGTTGTAGATAACTAGTTGAATCTATTGGAATGTTACTTTTCGGTCCATAGTTTCTTCGATATGGAGAACATTACTTTTGCATTGCTTAAGGTTGCACCCCATGTCAAGCACTGGTGGGAAACTTACTCTAAGAAAAGGGTCGAGGAACCCCCTCTCTTTATAGTTGCCCCCTCTTGGAACTATTTCAGATATGTTGTTAAAGAACAATATTACCTCGTGGGAAGCTAAAGTACATAAAATGGACCACACAACAATAGAAAAGGGACCAAGATGTGCATGAGCTCACAAAAAAAATTCATACTCTAAGAAAAAATTTGGGTATCAAAGGCTTTGAACAAGATCCAATGCTCAATTACCACATTTTTCTGCACAAATACATTTAATAAGAAAAGGATATCCTGGACATATCCTCGCTTGGTGGAGCATACTGATATGCTGCCAAGATTGAACAAAAATTTAAACAAAAGAAGTGAAACTTTAGATCTATGAATCAAAATCAGGGAAAGAGTACCGCCAAACCACATAATAAAGAACAAAGCAAAGGCGGGGTGACCCAAGAAAACCTGTTGAATCCGCAAGAAAATAACAACACCACGAAGACAAAGAAGGACACGGGAAAGTGGTGTGATTTCCATAAAATCCCCACTCACAACACAAGTGAGTGTCGATCCAAGCAGTCTTTGGTGGTCGAACTAAAGGCTTCAGAGTCAGATGCATGTTGTGAATCTGATTCAAAAACCGATAGGGGGAATGACAACGGGAAGAAAATTATTGCTTCAGAATCTAGCGCCATCATTTCCACCACCAAGATCTAGAATATTGAGCATGAAGATCTAGAGGAAGGGGAGCATCTCTTCCACTCATAGATGTGGGTGAAGGGTTCTCCACTGCAGTTCATTTTCAACAACAAGAGCCAAAAGAACCTCATTTCAATAGAGGTCATGAAGCGTTTGGACCTACCGACCACACCACACCTGCACTCGTACACCATCGGGTGGCTTCACCAAGGACGATATCTTCGTGTCAGCCGGCAGTGTTGCCTTCCCTACAGCATCAAGCCCTTCACAGTTGAGGTACTATGTGATTTTTATCCTCTTGAAGTTTTTGATGTATTATTAAGCCAACCATACTTGTGGAAGCATCATGTTGTGTATGAGTCTACGCCTCACACTATTATCACTACTTTGGGCAATAATTTATACAAGATACTGGAGGTATCCCCGACTACTGCCATCACTTTGATCTCTACTAAGAAATGCAGTAAGATCATCTTCCAGAATGGGAAATTTGCTTTCTTTTTAATTCAATATCAAAGTAAGGGGAAGATCATGGCCACATACATGGCCTCTGGGAAGGGTTCCTCCACATAGTAGAAGTAGGTGGATAAGGTATTAGAAGAATATAGGGACATCTTCTCCTCACCCATAGGGGTACCCTTGCACTTTCAGGTCAAGCATTCAATGGATCTGACTCCTGGAACACCCCTATCTAATGCGTTGATATATTGTCACTCCATTTTGGAAAATGAAGGGATCAAGCAGAAAATTTAAGTGTTGCTCCAAAAAGGGCACATCCAACCAAGTTCCTGACCCAGTGGGAGCCTGATTGTACTTGTACAGAAGAAGGATGGGACTTGGAGGCTCTCTATTGATTATAGGGCACTAAAAAGAATCACTGTTAGGAATAGGTATCCAATCCCATGGATTGATGACCTTCTTGACCAGCTCAAGAATTCCAAGTATTTCATCAATATTGATACGAAGTCTAGCTATCACTAGGTTCCAATAGAGCCCATAGATGTATGGAATGTTGACTTTAAACACAAGGAAGGCCTTTTTTAATAGTTGGTCATGCCCTTTAGGTTGAAAAATTCCCCTGCTACTTTTATGACGTTGATGGATGACATCTTGTTTCCCTTCACCAACTCGTCTGTGGTTGTTTACCTAGATGACAACCTCATCTTCAGAAAGGGCTAGGAAGAGCACCTGCAACACATCCGGCATGTCCTTCAAACCCTGTGGTAGCATAAATTGTGTGCCACCTTGGATAAATACACCTTTGTCATGATCCAGGTCCAATATCAAGGTTACATCATAGATGAGAAAGGTGTGCATGTGGATCCTGCTAAGATACAAGTCATTCATGATTGGTCAACCCCGACAACTCTAATAGAGCTTCACATATTTTTGGGCCTTGCAAATTTTCTCAAAGGTTCGTGTTAGGATTCTCCAATATCACTTGGCCTTTCAGTCAGATTACCAAGGGCATAGAAAAATAAAAGTTATCCTGGTTTGAGTCCCAACAGAATGAGTTTTTTGAGTTGAAGCATCGTCTCTGCTCTGCACCTGTACTCACATTGCCAGACTTGCAACAATCATTTGAAATTGAGACAAAAAAATTCTAACTATGTTATTGGTGCAGTCCTCACCCAGCATGGGCATCTAGTGACCTATCATAGTGAGACACTTTCTCATACAATTCGGAATTACCCTGTTATCGCTCAGGTTGTCCCTAGTGCTCCTAAATAGGGATACGGCCGAGGTAACCACAAACCAATCTTCTGATTGCAGGTTCTAGCCCACCTGCAATCGGAGAGGGCTCTCTCCTCTTGTTTCAACCTTAGTTGATGATTTTAGGCTAGCTTTCTGACTTCAAGGGAGTGTTGACTGTGGTTGGAGAGAAGGTAGGATTCTCGAACAAAGAGGCAAGATAAGGAGTAATAAGTTTCGAACCATTGGGCATGCAGTCACAGATTGTGGCTTGCGAGCGTTTTCTTGGTCACAAGGGGATACGGAGCGGGATAGCCACACAAGATACAATTTTATATCTGCTGAAAGTACGGAATGGACATCAGGGATGAAAGGCAAAGGAGAATCATTTCATCATGCTGAAAAAGAGGAGAAATGGATGAATGGGATCAAGGAGCAGTTAAGAATTCCTAAACATGCACTCATATGTGAAAGAAACAGCGTAAACAAGATAATT
>APFE031394317.1:0-11285 GCA_000404065.3 Pinus taeda
TTTAAAGTTTATTTAGGCTTATTTTTAAATTTCTATAATTTTTTTATTTACATTTTCAATTTAATTCTCCATAAAGTGAAATCCATTTTAATTCTTCTCATTGCATATAATAATATGATAGAATTTATTTTATTCTTTTCCCCATTTTATTGTAAATTATTTCTCAAAATTTTAACATTGTAATTATTTTTCTATATATCTTATTACTAATACCTATTTTTCAATTTTTTTGCACAGAGATGGAGAATGAAGATGATTTAGAATTACAATTTATAATTTTTTGTTTATTTATATGTAAAATATATTAATATTTGTAAACAATCAAAAACTATATTGATAAGATTTGTATTTATTTTCACAGAGGGGAGTTTTGATCTCTCTAAGACCTCAAGATAGCTATGGATATGGTTATATGTGAGGTATGTCTAGTGTGATTATGGTTATTTTTTTATTATGCTTTTTCTCTCTGCGTAAATAATTTTACAAAAAAATTGTGGAATGTAGTAAAAATTATAAAATGGTAATAATTTGTTTAAATAAATTGATATTGGTAATGAATGAACAATTAAACTTTAAACAAAATAAATAACTTGAACTTCTTTCTCCCACAATGAACCTGTGTTACAACTTATTTTCCTCATTGATCAAACCTTAAGCTCCTTCAATCTATGCCTCATTTATTAGTCACCTTAGTCCTTCAATGGTGATGCATTTAGGGCCAACTTGGTCCAATCTCACACTTCCCCCCAATAGTCCACATGTGTCCAATACCAAAATTTGCAACCTGGATCTCTGATTCGACTAGCAAATCAACATCAATAAGAGGATACACATACCTTTCTTTCCAATATACTCCTGGTCCTCTTGTCCTAAACATATAAGCTTCTGGAGATATGGTTAAGGCACACCAACAACACTAAATAGCTACTCCCAACTATGTTTCCCTTCTCCAAAGACATTCTCTTCTTATGGTTTCCTTTCTATACTTCCAAAGTATTATTTTGGGCGTAAGGAACCTACTCAAAATACCTTACAATTCTCTGTCTCACAACAACAAGTGATCTGAGCTATCTAGAATTGAAGAAACTTCTGTTCAACTACCTCTCTTCTTGGAGTAACTATTGCTAAGCTAGATATGTTTTACAAGCCCTCTTGACCATCCAAATTATGCCTCCAAAATGATCTTGTAACAACGATTCCATGTCGCCTCAATAGAGATCCAAACACCATACAAAAGTAGCAAAGAAAATTACACAAACTTAACTTAGAACTATGACCTTATTCATCATGGCTATCCACACCCAAACATAAGAGAAATTACTACACATCTTGTGCCAAAGCCATCCTCCTTGCTAGCTTGTGAGCTACCTCAAGTTCACTATCTATCTCAAATTTATACCTAATTTGATTTGCACTTTGGATGTGATCTAAATCTACAACAATTAACTTCTATTTATATGCACACACGTTGCTCCATGAATTTTTCCGTGGGGCATACTTTAGCCCAAGTTGACCTTCCCAACTAGACAAGTTAACCACCAACCACATATAAAAATTATTATCTCTTATTAGAGACATCTATTTTTCTAGTGACTTTCACTACCCTTTTCTCCTCTAGGTGTCCTCTAACACCTCACTAAAAGTCCAATTGTTTTTTCCAAATTAATTTTGGTGCAAAAGCCCAAGCTTGAGTTCCAATGCCATATCAGTTATGTTGCTCTTCTTCATCCAAACACCAATCGCTAGGGCTTCAAGATCTTCCTAGGCTACTAAATCTCATTAAACGCTTTAGATATAGAAACATAAGAGATTTCATATTAGACTGCAATTGACCATATGCTTAGAGAACTAAGTCAATAGGCTAACAAAATATTCCCAATTCCACCACAAGCTTGAGAAGGGATAGGGGATATAATTTTACCCCTTTTTGACACTGAAAAATAAGAAGAAAGGAAAGAAAAATTATACCCAAGGCCATCTAAATTTTACATAGTAGTACCTATCATAGAATCTTCTAAGAAGATTGCAAGTTGAGACTCACAATGTTCGAAATTGATTCACACGTCAACATATAATACCGCTTGAAAAGAAAATTTGATGAGTATTTAACTACAAGGCCCACAATAGTGACAGAATCTAGATTCAATTTCCTAAGAAGTGTTCGAGCATACACAAGAAAAGGGTAAAAATAGCAAAGAAGCATAGAATTGCAACAATTTCTAGCATCATCTATCGGAAGGGACACCTTGTAGTAACTTGGACATGTCAAGGATGTATTCATTGAAATAAAAATATAGAAAATGATGGTAGATCACAAAATAGAGGAGAATCAACAATTCACTTCAACAAAAGTTAGCATATAAAATGGAAGCTCGACACAGACAAAATTGAGGACAGTTGAGTGATTGCAATGAGAAAAAAAAATATCTAGACATCAAATTGACTTCTAATTCACCCTGTGTGACTACCACAACAATTATTGAATAAAAGTATTATGAAGATAAGATTTCATCCAAGCAAGCTGTACTCGGGAAGTCCCATATAATAATACTATGTGAGAAGATATATTAAAGGAAATTCTAAAGAAAACTACTTTGAAAGGATATGTTACCTCAACCTCACCTACAACTAACGAACAAGATCCTCTAGTAGAGTGAAATACACCCAACACTTGAGCTCCATAATTAAAGAAAGGCTAAAAGAAAAATCTACTAAGAAACCTGACCTAAGGCATGCTTGAGATAAACCAATATTTGAAGCACTAGAAAAGTCTATGTGAGCAACATAGAAAAAAATTAAAAGAAGGATATTGGATAGTAGCAATATTTAGCAAAAACAAAAACAACAAAAGGATATTTAGTTAGAATGTTAGAACCGGGATATAAAGTGCAACTATTAGAACATAAAATACTAGTTGATCACCAATTGTTAAGGCACATATCACTAGCCAACAAGGTAGAATATTTGAAATATTTAAAAGCATTTGATGCCCATGAAAGTATAGTTGTATGGAAATGATCTATATTTTATCAACATATTAAAGTGCTTGCACCAACTACTTATCAAACAGCATTCCCTATGACTTCAAAACCAACACATACAATAGCACAATCATCTTGATCATCTTCCTAACAATATAAATTCAATTTCTTTGAGATAAGATTTTAGGATGTTCTCTCTCTTTTGAACAACAACATCACACTTAGGAAATTGAAGTTGAAAGTTCCAATAGATCGACTAGGGAAGGGAAGAGAAGAAGAATTCACATTTTAAATCTTGTATATGTAATTCAAGAAGTTCTCGTGACCCTGAAACTACATCTCCTAATTAGCCAACCACCCTTGTGGAAGAACTTTTATTTATTTTTTTTCTAAAGCAAGTATGGATCCTTCTATTTCATAAAACCAAAAAGATAGTGTACAATTTTACATGCAGGGAGAACCTTATAGTTTTAATAAGAATCTCGAGCCCATGGAAAAACGAACAAAAATGCCACATGGCTACCGACAAGCATGAGAACCAACCAGGAACACTGCTTTAGAGGAAAACCTATTCATCTGAGTCATCCAATAAAAGTGCAATAAGATCGACAGATGAGGAGGATATTGCTCCGTCAAAAAGGTCAAAGTATAAAAGTCCCGCCTCCCAAGATGCACGAACCATCGCAACCGTTGATCGTTTGTGAATAGATCCAATGGATGATGTCGATATCACATGGGATAAGAAAGTTCGATGATAGTGAGAGGGGAAGAGTGGTTATTGGAACCCTCTCCCTGGGACGTGTTGGAGGGAGAATGGCATCGTGATGTTTTAATCAAAACCGCTTTCCAACAAAACACTGTGCGATCAACCAGAAACTGCCTTGGGGGTGGTAAACCATGTTGAGACTCCAAATTCTTGAAGGCCCGGCCACTAGAAAACACAAGGCTCTGTCTGCACTTGTGAATTATCCTTGCTCGAACTTGAAACCGTAAATGTATAAGGGGTTTTTCATTAAACGAAGAATTGACAGACTCGTTTTGATCCACACGGTAAACGAAGAGCATCCTCTCGTTTGCTTTGGGAGTATAAGCGACCAGACTGAGAATCCGCCGCACCGCATAACCGTTTATCCGATAATGATGACACAAGTTGATATTGAAATCAAAGGTTGAGTCAATTTGATCCCTTCTCCCAGGCTCTATCTTTAAACTCCAGCTTATCATTATCTGCATGTTCCTCAACAACTGTCTTTAACCTACTTTGCGGCAGATCATGCCAATTTGATGTCACTCTGATCTCTATAATGATAATAGCTTGGTTAGCGAGCAAATCAGCCACTTTGCTTGCCAACTTATGGACACACTTGAAGCTAACAATATGGAGGCTTTGAACGTGGTTTTCAATCCATTGATATCCTTGAATTAGTCTCCAATTTTTTGAGACTTTTTTTACCTTAGAACCCGTGCTCATTTTCTTGAATGAATTGATAATAGGTTTAGAGTCAACCTCCACTATCACATTTTGTCCATTGTCCTAACTCAGGAGCTCTAAAAATTGTTCCATAGCCATCAACTCTGCGAATTTATTAGTGGCATGTCCCAAATGACAGTGGAAAATGAAGAGGACAGTACCTACCTGATCTCTAAGAACCCCTCCATAACTAGTTGCGCCCGGGTTGCCTTTTGAGGCTCCATCTATGTTGTATTTCAAATATTCCTTTGGAGTAGGATGCCAGAAAGCCTTTGCTTCCCTCAAGGAGATTGGATTCCTATATAGACCGTGAGGAGAGATGCCTTGCAGGCCCAGTGCACAAAGAATTCTTAGGTCAATAGCTGAGGGAGGGTTCTTGAGGATGCTTCTAACTATGGTGCTAGCTGTTTCCTTCAGATGTTTTAAGATCAACTCAAAAATGCATTGGGAAGTTCTCTTTACTTCTTTAAAGATTTGGTTGTTCCTTTCTTTCCAAACATTCCAGACAATGAAGCTCAGAAAAAGGGCCCAAGCTATGGCTAGAACTTCATTGTCTGTAAAACTCTTTCTCCAGTTTGTCAGGGTGTTGCAGATACTATTTTTGTCCATATCCGTCTGTTGGAAAATAAAAGCAAAAGAGACCCACAGACTAGAGGAGAACATACAACTGTTCAAAAGGTGCTCCATGATTTTCTCCCGCCCCTCACAAAGCTGACATCTGGAAGGTCCCAGAATGCCCCTTTTCCTAATATTGTCCCAATTTAAAATTTTCTTGTGCTCAACGAGCCACACGAAAAGTTTAATCTTCATCCAACCCTGGTGTCTCCAAAGGTTAAGCCAGGTTTTGTCTGGAGATTGATAATTAAGGTCAATGAGAATGAGGTTTGCTTCCTTGAGGGTAAAAACCCCGTCATTATTGTTTCCCCATCTCAGCTGATCGTGGCCCTCAGATTTAAGAATATTCCTTTGGTATAACCTTTCCTTAAGTGTTTTTTCCTTAGTCTTCAGGACACTTTTGCCCCTAAGATCAAAATTCCTCCAGATTCTCCATTTATCATTGTTATTGGTTTTCTCCCAAAAGTCTTTCACCTTAGAAAGTCTGTTGCTACCATTGATTTCCTTGAAATCTGTTAGGTCTTCATTTAATAATATAGGTTCCTGTTGCCATCTATCCCCCCAGAACAAGCTGAGCTTTCCTTCTCTAATTTCCCAGAAGCTATTCCCTTGGACTAAACTCCTGTTATCCCAGGCTTTGCTCCAAATGTGCGAGCCCTTTCTGTGACATGACATTCTTATTAGATCATGGTTATGCCAGAAGCTGGCATATTTTTCTTTCCAAATGTTTGCCCACTGAGTCTCTGGCTCTTTAACCCAACGCCACCATAATTTGGCACCTAGAACCTTGCTGAGTAAGTCAGGATCATCCAAACCTAGCCCACCAAAGCTCTTAGGTTTGGATATCTTATCCCAAGCTACCAAGGCCCATTTCTTATGCTCCTTCCCCTTGCCCCAGAGGAAGTCTCGGTGGATGGATCTGAGCTGATGTAGAACACTTTGAGGAGCTGGTAGAATAGATAGCATAAAGGCAATGATAGATTGAAGGATAGCTTTGGTTAGCACTAACCTACCAGCTAAATTTAGAGATTTGTAGGTCCATTTCTTGACCTTGTCTAGCAATTTGTTGATAACAAGTTACCATATGCTCTTGTGTAAGGTTTTCGCAGTGAGAGGAACTCCCAAATACTTTGAAGGGAGGAACTCCCATTGGAAGCCCATAATTCTAGCAATGTTCCTTTGTATGGTAATGTGAGTATAAAAGAAAAAGAAAATTGATTTAGAAAGATTTAGCTCCAAAACTGAAGCCGTGGCAAAGTCTTTCAAGATTTTATTATAGGTCAGAGCTTCCTTGACTATGGGGATTCCTTGTAGCATAGTGTCATCCACAAATTGTTGATGTGTTAAAACATGCCCCTCTTCAAAAAGTTGGAGAGCTTTGACTGAGCCCACTACCTTCGGTTGTTTGATTTTTCTCCCCAGCCCTTCCATAATTAGAATAAAAAGAAAGGGAGAGAGTGGATCTCCCTACCTTAAGCCTCTTGAAGGAGTGAAAGTCTTTGAGGGTGATCCATTAACCAGGATTGAAAAGCTGGGTGAGGTGACTAGGGCCATAACCCATCTGATCCAGTTATGATCAAACCCAAAAGAATCAAGAACTTTTCTGATATATGTCAAGTTTAGCTTACCATAGGCTTTGGCTATGTCCAGATGCATGATCATGCCAGCTCTCTTGTTGTTAGTCAAAGAGTGAACTATCTCATGAGCTTGAATGATGTTGTTGACGATTTGTCTACCTTCCACGTATCCTGAGTGTTCCACTGCCACCAGGGTAGGAGGAAGGGGTTTGAGTGTATTAGCAACCACTTTGGAGATATTTTGAAGACAACATTGCACAATGCAATGGGTATGAACCTATGAGGCATTAGGGCAACATCCTGTTTAGGGATCACGACGATAAAAGTGGTTTTAATCGCCTTCGGGATATTTTTATCCCTCCTTGAGTCTTCCACCATGCTCAAAATGTCCTGTTTTACAATATTCCAGGAAGCTTTGAAGAAGTCTACAATGAACCCATCTGGACCTGGTGCCTTGCCATTTTGCATCTCATTAAGGACCTCCTTGACCTCCTCTTCCGACACTGGTATGTTGAGGTTGAAATTGTCTTCTTTGGATTCTAGCTTAGGTATATGCTTAGTAATCTCCCTGATAGATTTATCTCTGTTAGTGAAAGTTTCCTGAGAAATGCCCCGAAAGTGTTGTACTAGTTCTGTTTCTATTTCTTCATGCATGCTGAGCATATTACCTTTCTTTTCCTTAATAGTAGAAATCCTGTTGTGAGCTCTGTTCACCATAGTGTCTCTATGGAAGAATCCAATGTTGCGATCTCCTTCTTTTAGCCATTGCAGTATGGAATTTTGCCTCCAAAAAATTTCCTCTTGATCATAAGATCTTTTGAGATTATAAATGTATCTAATTTGGATGCCACTTGGGACTCTCCTCCTCTTTTATTATTCCAAGTAAAGGTACCATTATTCGTGGCAATATCCACGAGCTTCATAATATCTAGGAAGGTTAGAAACGCACAAGAATCTTTGGTTAGAATTCTAGTTCCTCCTTTTTTTTCCAACAAAATTTTTATCATATTGGAATCCCCTCCCAAGATCTGGGGGATTTTCGGATGACGTTCCTTCAGCTTCTTTAGTGAATCAAGAAACAAGAGTTTTCCCTCCAACCTTTGGGGGCCATACACATTCGTAACCAAGTACATTTCCTTATTTCCCACTAGCTGAATGACCATTCAAAGATAGTTTCTCAAGGCTTCTGCATCTACCATGTCAATCTTTTGGGGGTTCCAAAGCATGAGAATGCCTCCAACTGTATTCTCTACTTTGACCTCCAAAAACTCAAACCTGTTGAGCCATTTACCATGAATCTATTTTATCTTTTGAATGGAACATTTTGTTTCCTGAATGAAGATCACAGCCGGGGCTACTTGCTTCATTCTGTTACTTAATAATCTTTGTTTCCTTTTACTGCCTAGACCTCTTATATTCAAAGAAATAAACTTCATTATCAAAGATTTTTAAAGGAGTAAGTGGATAGATCTCTCATCTTATCTAAACCTATCATTAGCTTCCCACATTCCATCAACAACCCCTTCTGTTTTTTCCGGCCTCTTTTCTTTCTTGGGATTCTTGGAGCTAATCCTCATATGGATTTCAAAGCTTTTACTCCTTCGCTACTTTTTTTCATTCTTGCTTAGCTTTTCAGATCCATTGTTCTAGGTTTTCCAGATGAACAATTGCTGAACTCTATGGAACTCCTTTTGAGGTAACAAATCCTCTCCCTCTTTGGTTCCTTGTTCTAAGAAGCCTTCTAAATCTAGATTCTCTTTCTCCAAAATTTCTTGAAGTTTGTGCTCCTCTAGCTCCATGTCGCTCTGGGTTGTTTCATGGTCCATTTCTTGATCAACATCACTCATGGTGGCCTCTTTCTAGTACTCATCATTTTGTGCTTGTACCGAGTATTTCCCTTCCTCTTTCTCTGCAAAACTTCCTTTTGTTGCTTGTTCTTCTTTAATATTCTCTTCCTCTTCCTGAAGCCCTGGAAACTATTTTGTCTGAGCTATTGTTGTTCTCGCTATTGATTCCTCATACCTCTCTTACTCCCTTTACTTTGATTAACTACTTTCTGAAAGCTGTCTGCTTCTTTCACTTTAGTGCTTCTGCTTTTGTTCATTTCCTTGTTGAGCGGACAGTCTCTAAAAAGATGTCCATGTTCATGGCATTTGCAACATTTGAATGGAATGTGCTCATAATCTACTGTTTGTACCCATTCTTCATCAAAAACTTCCAAGATTATCTCCTCTGGTAGGGCTCCTGATAGCTCCATTTCCACACAAATTCTGGCAAAGGAAGTATATTTTCCCCTTCTTGTGGCTTCAAAGGCTTTTTAAAAGTTTCCTAATTTATTTCCTATAGCCATTAATGATTCATTTCGCCAGTAATCAAGAGGTAGAGAGTAGAGCCTTTCCCAAACCGGTACTGAAGTAAAAGTCTCCTTTTTTGGTACAAAGTTCACGACCCAGGGTCTGATGTAGAGTCCTGCCGCATAAAGAAGTAGGGCCCTCCTTCAAATATTTTGTCCTTGTCTTCTATATTTGTGAACACCACTAAAAGAAACCCTTAGACCCAAGGTGAAGACCTATACTTCCTTTAGGTTTCCAATGGTATATGATCCATGATTGAAGAGCCTTTTCAGTGGGCCATAGTCCAATGAACTTGGAAATGATGGCATATTTCCCCATATGTTCCCTGTACTCCTGCAACTCCAAATTATTTAACACCACCCTGGGAGTCATGTTTGTTTTGGCTTTGCAGGGTCCCTTGTGTTTCTTGTCTTTATTTTCCTGTTGTTTTTCCTCTACCTCCTTGTCTTTTGTGTGATATTGATCATTTTCTATGGGTTCAACTGCCCCACTTTTGTTCTCTTCTCTCCTTCCACTCATGTTTCCCTAACATCTTCTAGAGGCTTTTCCCCCTGTTGACCAAGGCCTTCTTATAGGAGGGAGTGGAGGTCCCTCCTCGTCCGCCCTTCATAGGAATTCAGAAAAACCCCTGCACACATTGAACCAAGATCGTTCTTCCCTCTGTTCTCTCGTGCCTCAAGTGAAAAAGCATTCTCCAAATGTGATCTTCCCAGAAGAACTTTTATTTCATTATAAGGATTTAAATTTTTTAATTTATGGTGTCAAATTTTGTACAAATTTTGTAAGACTCCAAATCTTCCCTTCTGTATCACAAAGAAGATATTAAGGGTAAGGGAGATGTTGGAGGGGCTAGTCGACTTAGTTGACGATCCCAAACAATTCTAGAATTCATATTATAAATTCGATAAACTCTGTAGTTCAGTCCAGAGTCTAAGTTAGATAGGCTAAATTGGTTTTTACAATTAAATTTTTGTGACTATCTCGACATAAGATATATATACTGGATTTTAGAGATCTGTGGTATTTATCTTTTGAATTAGTTGCCGGAGAATCCACAATTTGAACTTTTTTATGCCAACGTTTGGAATCCCAACTGGGATCCATCTTCAGGACTTTATTTCACTCCAAACATCCCCTCTGTACCGGGACAAGATTCTGGATTTTAGAGATCTGTGTTATTTATCTTTTGAATTAGTTTCCGGAGAATCCACAGTTCGAACTTTTTTATGCCAACGTTTGGAATCCCAGCTGGGATCCATCTTCAGGACTTTATTTCACTCCAAACATCCCCTCTATACTGGGACAAGATTCTGGATTTTAGAGATCTGTGGTATTTATCTTTTGAATTAGTTGCCGGAGAATCCACAGTTTGAACTTTTTTATGCCAACGTTTGCAATCCCAACTAGGATCCATCTTCAGGACTTTATTTCACTCCAAACATCCCCTCCGTACCGGGACAAGATTCTGGATTTTAGAGATCTGTGGTATTTATCTTTTGAATTAGTTGCCGGAGAATCCACAGTTTGAACTTTTTTATGCCAACGTTTCGAGTCCCAACTGGGATCCATCTTCAAGACTTTATTTCACTCCAAACATCCCCTCCGTACTAGGAGAAGATTCTGGATTTTAGAGATCTGTGGTATTTATCTTTTGAATTAGTTGTCGAAGAATCCACATTTTGAACTTTTTTATGCCAATGTTTCGAATCCCAATTGGGATCCATCTTCAGGAATTTATTTCACTCCAAACATCCCCTCCCTACCGAGACAAGATTCTGGATTTTAGAGATCTGTGGTATTTATCTTTTGAATTAGTCGCCGGAGAATCCACAGTTTGAACTTTTTTATGCCAACGTTTCGAATCCCAACTGGGATCCATCTTCAGGAATTTATTTCACTCCAAACATCCCCTCTGTACCGGGACAAGATTCTGGATTTTAGAGATCTGTGGTATTTATCTTTTGAATTAGTTGCCGGAGAATCCACAGTTTGAACTTTTTTATGCCAACGTTTCGAAAACTGGGATGTTTGGAGTGAAATAAAGTCCTGAAGATGGATCCCAGTTGGGATTCGAAACATTGGCATAAAAAAGTTCAAACTGTGGATTCTCCGGCAACTAATTCAAAAGATAAATACCACAGATCTCTAAAATCCAGAATCTTGTCCCGGTACGGAGGGGATGTTTGGAGTGAAATAAAGTCCTGAAGATGGATCCCAGTTGGGATTCGAAACGTTGGCATAAAAAAGTTCAAACTGTGGATTATCCGACAACTAATTCAAAAGATAA
>APFE031394325.1:0-31816 GCA_000404065.3 Pinus taeda
CAGGCATACTTACCTTGTTGTTTGAAAATACCACTACATCACTCTCCCGTGCTAACAGCTAGAGCCAAAATAGATCTCTAAGCATATGGAAACCGGGACTTTATACCAAATGTGTTACACAAAAAATTGTCACCATGAATTTCTACAGTTTGTGTGAGTCCATCAACATTCATACATACCTCCTTTGCAAGTCTTAAGCCTCAACTCTTCATGTCAAACCTTGAAAATGGGAGAAAGACATTAAAAATATCTCAAATACTAGTTTTGCACTTTCTCCTAGCATTGCCTGCGGTGCCGCACCCAATGGTCATGTTTCTTACGAACCTGACCGCTCTGTCTGTTAAGTGATGGGTGCGAACCCCTGTAAAAGTTAAAAAAGCATGAGTTCATTCTTAAAAACTCATCTTGGGTCACTTCTGGACACTTCTAGAAGGAATATTGCACTGGAAAGTCCGCTCCACCTTGGTTCATCCATTCCATAACTAAGGGAGCTAACTCCATGATATGAGGTGCTTATCCCATTAAAGGAGGAACTTATCCCTTCAATGGTGGAGCTGCAACTTCCTCCATTTTCACTATAAATTCAGACATTGGGCTGGTTGTAGGAGAGGTTGAAAGCTGAAGATTCTTGAGGGTAAATGCTGCTGGAAATTAGACTTCCTTTTTGAGCTTGTGAGAGGAGAGATCACATACCTTTCATTTCATTTGGGAATTGAGTGAGGCTTGTCAAAGTAGAGGATACTCCTGATGGACCCTGGAAAGAGCTTGTACAACATCAAGGAAAAGGTTGTAAGGTTCTTTTATTCATAAAGTTAATACAATCAAGATTGTTTTTCTCAATCAACTATTTCTAATGGTTTATTTTATGAGCTCTTGATCTTCATAATGAACATGTTTTATTATAATATCTATGCAGGTGTTCTTTGATGTGTGTTTGTTTATGTATGCAGGTTATCTAAAGAAGAATTGCTTGAAGATGTTGAAACCAAGCTGCCACAAACAAGCGTTGGACCAAGGTAGGGTCTGTTACACCTCTTAGTTTTCATTTATGAATTGAAACATGTTTAGAGAAAAGTAGATTTATTTGTGCTCCTTGTTGCTAGATATCATTCGATACTAGGGAGATCGGTCTTGTCTGTAAGAATGATTTATCTGGCCAACAAAATGGGACTCCTACACCAAATGGTGTGAGGTCTAGTTGGGACTTCATATCAGTGAGATCCCCTTGGTTGATGGATTTCCAGCACCGTCAATAGGTCCCCACAAGTTCGCCACAAGGGTGTAAGTGGGGGAGTGTCTACATTCTTTCTTTACTAACACAAACTCCTAGTCCCAAAATAAAATGAAATAATGGCTTTGGTTAGCAAACAAGTAAAAGAAAAGTGTGGATTTAGGGCCACTTACTTTCCTTCTAGTTAAGTTGGGTGTGGTGTGAATTAGAATGAGAAAAACAAGTAAAAAGGATATGTAGATTAGGACCACTTACTTTCCTCATAGTTTTAAGCTATGTGTGTGTGCAAAATTTCAAAGCAAAAGATAAACAATTACTCTACTTGTAATGGTTAGTAAAGAAAATTGGTTAGTAGTGATAATGTGTGTAAGGTGAATAGTGCACATACAAGGTGTTTGAATAGCAAGTATGTGGATATGCAGTTCACGATCCTTTAATACAATTCCCTTAATTACATTATGTGATGTTTGTTCATTGCAAAATAAAACGTGTGTGGATAACAGGCCACTTACTTTTCCAAATTATGTTACATGAGGATATAGGGAGATCGAAAATTAGTGCTTTGGTAAAAATTATATTGTCATTACTAACTAAATTGAATTATGTAAATTGATTTAATTAAATATTCCAAAATAACAATTCAAGTATGTGTATACTTAGCTAAATTAATATGCATTTTCTTAATATTTACTCAACTTATACATGTTGATGCCCGTAACAAATCAGAGTCACATGAAACCATTATAGATTAAGAATATGAACAAATAAATTTCATCAAACCAAGCCATTGAAATAACTAAAATCTTTTGCTTATGCATAAATCATGATTTAACTTTAAGGGATGCCACAATTGAGAACACCCAATAAAGGAACCTCCATGTAAAAGATAAGAAATTTGCAAAATAATTGAAGGTATGTAATTTGTAAAATATTTGCGCTTAAATTTATATTTATGTTTTAAACATATGGTTCTCTGTTAACAACTAAAAATTAATTAATTTGTATATAAATTTAATAATAAAAATTAAAATTTATCTTTTATGTTAAATATGACTAGATGTTGGGCAAAAAAAAATTAATTAAATTATATTAAATTAATGATATATTAATAATTTAAGTGTTTAAAATTTGTCATTTGAAATATGTATTATATAGTTATAAACGTGTGGGGTATATTATTTCTATGAAGGTTAATGAAATACAATATTGATTTTTTTAAAAGAATTATTTAAATTTAATTTATAATCCTTTCACTATCATAATTTCAATATTATTAATATTTTTCAATCTGTTATATAAAATAATTGATTATCAGTTATTTCAAAAAAATGACCATACTACAAAAAACAAAAAAAATGGAATTTTCTTTTATTCTTTAATAAATGTAAAAAAAATTCTAAATATATATTTTAATATTTTAGATTTTTTAATTAATCTAACTCCGTCTCTCCATTTATCGAGTAAACCATTTGACCTTTTTCAAAATTAGTTCTTCTTAGCAACAATTTTTCATTTATTTAAGAGACTATATAAATCTTAAACTAAAATTGATCTCTACAGCAAGGATAATATTATATTTGTGTTCATATATCTCATTCGCCAATATATCTCATTCGTTTGAATTAAAATCCAATGCCAACTAAAAGGGATTGTGAAAAGAGAAGGAAAGAGAAAAATGATTTAAAAATAATAGATGTTAAGAATAAAATTAGAAAAAATGGAGAGTAAATTGTCAATATATTTATGCCAAGTAAAAGGGATTGTGAGAAGAAAATGAAATATATTTAAGTGATTAAAAAAGAATAGGTGTTAGGAATAATATTGGAAGAATTTGAGAGTTTACTAAACAAGCCAAAAAGAGTGGCTCAAAAATGAGAAGATAATGAAGATCTAGCATAGTTGATGAAGAAAATATTGTATAATAATTTCAAGGTTGTTGAACTAAAGACTAATAAAAATTAAAGTTCAGATTCTTATATAGGAAGTCTAAATACATATTTCAGAGAGAATTACTAATTTAATGATATGGAGAATCTTTTGAATTTGAGAGAATTGGAGATTCTTCAAAAATTGAGCCAGTGATTACTAAATTGAAGGGCCAAGTTTATTTCATGAGAGAAAAAAAATCTATATCTATAGATTTATACAAATCTAATTATATAAGGTAATTTGTGTCTAAAAAAGCATACAATACATAAATATACACTCTACGATAAAAGAAGGAACCTATTCAACTAGTTTTTAAGTATGTTAATATTTGAAAGCCTACCATACAAGATCAAATTAGTTGGAAATGTTTTTCTTCGTTAGAATCGCCATATCATTTAGCGTAAATTCCATGGTTAACTACTCCAAAGTGAAGTGTTGCTCAGGAAGATATCATATGAAGAGGTCGAAGCTACAGTGAAGGCAATGCCCCATAATAAAGCTCCAGGATTGGATGGATAACTATGGAATTTTTTCAATCATGTTGGTCAATTATTAGGGAAGAGGTGTGGTTCATGGTTGAGGAGTCTGGATAGCCTAGATCAATCCTCAAAGCCCTAGACACTACCTTCCGCACATTAGTGCCCAAGAAAGAGAAAGTAGAGGACCATAATGGCTATAGACCCATTTCCTTGTGCAATGTGATCTACAAAGTAATCATCATCATAATAGCTAATAGACTTAAGTTGTTCCTTTCTAAGATATATCTCCAAAACATATGGGATTTGTTGAGGGTAGACAATTTATCTTAAATGGGATTATGGTTGCACATTAAGCAATCCATTCTATGAAGATCACAAAGAGATCTGGAACGATGATCAAATTTGATCTATCTAAAGCCTATAATAAGCCAAATTGGAAATATTTATGTAGCATCCTTCACGTCTTTGGCTTTTAAGAGGAATGGATTGAATGGATTCACGATCTTATTGCCTTAGCCTCCTTCCCGATCCTAGTAAATGGATCACCTTATCCTCACTTCTCTTCCTCTCAAGGGATTAGACAAGGTGATCCTCTATGACCATTTATGTTCATCTCAGTAGTTGAGGGATTAGGGTGTTCTTTCAAGGCAGTTGTAACTAAAAGCAGGTAATCTAGTTTTCGTCTTTATGGAGAGGATCTTCCTTTAACCCTTCAACAATTTGTAGATGATACAGGTATGGGGAAACCAACATTGTAGGAAGCTTTCACCTTCAACAATATTTTGTACATGTTTTTTATAGCCTCAGGTATGGAAATTAGTAAAAATAAATCATAGGTTTTCTTCTTTAATACACCAATGTTTGTTCAACCCCATGTCGCTCAAGTGCCAGGGATACAAATTAGTAAATTCCCCTCAAAATATGTGGGCTCTCCCCTAGAAGAAAAATCCCTTAAGTGGAGCCTCTAGGAGGAACTTCTCACTAAATTTCATGCTAAATTGGCAAGTTGGACCTTCTGGCCTTTGAACATTTCTAGGCGGCTAGTTCTTCTCAAGGCAGTCCTCTAATCTCTCCCAGTATATCTATATTTAGCTATGATGGCACTGACGTCTATTATACATTAATTCAACAAAATATAGAGGTCCTTCCTATGGAATGTCTCATGGATAGAAAAGAAATGGCCTTTAGTGGCATGGGACAAATTATATCAACCAAATCTTAAGGGTAGATTGGGACTCCATGACCCATCAATAATGGAAACTATATTGGGTGCTAAGATCTAGTGGAGGTGGCTACAAGGAGGGAAAGATATTTAGAAAAATAATTTGGAAGAGAAGGTATGCCCCTCACACCTCGCAACACAACGTAATCAGACTGAACACCACTTCTCCTAGTTCATTGATCTAGACGTTGGAAAAAAAAGGTATGAAGCTTATACAAAAACATTGTTTTTGGGAGATCAAGAATGGTTATACGACCTTATTATTGAAAATGCAACAAGAAAATCTTGATTTAATTTTCTTTCAATTAAATTAGGAGAAAAATTGTAATTCCACATCACAAGACAACTTGTATGAGTTAAATAAGTTAATCTGACTTAGTTGGCTCAATTAATTCAAGTTGACAATTTATCTTTGAGTCATGTAGAGTCTCTCCTACTTTATAGGAGCCTTGGTTGAGTTTATTTTTAGTTGTAATTAATTAATTCAATTTTACTGAGTTAAAGTCAATTAAACTAGTTCCAACTGATGGAGCAACTAGCAGGAGGTCTAAAAATGGGGTGTTTCTTCATGTGTTCAACCAATTATTTGATAATACAATCCCAAATAACTCATGCATGTCAGATATGATAGTTACCCAGTTGAGATTGGAGTTCAAGGGAAGTGTACTATCATTTGTATAATCATTCAAATTATATAGGTGGTGCATGCAGTCAGAGGAAGACCTATGATGGATTTCACAATTCTAATTGAGGAATTTCCCTAATTAATAGGGCTAATTCCCAAGGAAATAGCGCAAGGAAATAGGGACTTGGGAAAGCATAAAATTTGTTAAGTATCGACTTAGGTTTATCTAGGAAGCTGTGAGACAGATAGAGATAGTGAAGAGGTTGTTTAGGATTGAGCAAAGCATTGTATTCTTCTCATATTTTCATACCAATGAAATATACAGATAGCATGGGTTTTTAGTTGTGGCTTTCCCCATGAAATCATTGTGTAATGTGTTGGTTGAATTCTTTCTCTTGTATGCTTCATGATTTCTTGATCGATTAATTGTTTTCGCTGATGAGTAGAGTAGATCCAAGTCTTTTGTTTTAGAAAATTACATAAGCAGATTGAATCTACAAGGAATTTCTACATGTTATCATAGCAAAAATGACACTAGAAGAGAAGAATATGATTTTGTCCTTGCAGATGAAATCGAATTTGCAAGATCATTCTTCAAAGCCAACAAAATTTCGTTCTACAGATTGAGACTCAAATATCTTCTTGAGGGTAGTTTGAATTATATTGCTTGGAAGGACAAGATGGAGGTAGTGTTGGAAGATAATGAGCTGAAGGAATTCATAAACAATGATATTCCTAAGCCTCCAACAAATAATTCTCAAGATCTGGCAAAGTGGAAGAAATGTGTGGCAAAGGCAAGGAGGATCATACTCGCGGGGGATTCACTCAATGAACCTCCGACATATCACGTGCATCCATAGAATATTAAATAATACCCTTAATTTGACTACATATTGGAAGATGCCTCTAAAAATCACATAATTTACCTCCCTACCAACATGTAACAAATACACCTTCCTAATTAAAAACACCCTACTTTCACTAAATATTGTAGGTATCCATTTTTTCATTAATATTTTTTATACCACTTTATTTTTTTTCATTAACTTTGAGCTCCATTTTTTATACTTGCCAATATAAAAACCCTTTACCCCCTATATATCCCCCAATATAATATGTCATTTTTACCTCATAATATATCCCCCAATATGAACGCATGTGCTATGATATTGCTCCTTGAGTGAAGCACACATGATCATACTAGAAGGAGTTTGAGATCATATTGTCTCGAATCTCCACGGGAAGGATACACCATATGCAATGTGCCAAGCTTTAATAGACTTGTTTCAAAACAGCAATGACCATAGGAAGTTGGCACTGAAGGAAAAGCTTCAGAAGATCAAGATGGAGAAGGGCAACACAATACCACAGTACTTGAGTAGGTTCACCAAATGTCGGGATGAGCTAGGGAGCGTTGGTATTACATTTGTTGAAGATGATTTGGTTAGCCTAGCACTTCTATGCCTTCCCAAGAGTTGGAATAGCTACCAGGATTTAGTAAATGGGAGGGAGTATTTACCAAAGTGGGAGTGTTTGTGGTCCGACTTGGTGCAAGAAGAGATAAGGCAAAGCACTAGAGACGGAAGCTCATCCAAGCATGATGATGAGGAGAACTATGACTTGACTAGAAAGGAAAAGGAAAGGAAACAAAAGAAATCCCAATCCAAAGGGGATTCTAGTCAGGGTGACAAGAAGAAGGACTTTTCAAAGATTAAATGTTTTCATTGTCAAGAGTTGGGACATTATGCCAGGAAGTGTACACAAAGTAATTTTGGAAAGAATCCCTCACGAGGAGAGACAGGTGAAGCTCTAGCTTCATAATTCGAATTGGATTTCACCCTCATTGCATGCATGATGACAACGATGATGGGTAGTGTGTGGTATCTAGATAGTGGAGTCTCATTCCATATGACAGGAAACAAAGAATTTTTCAGTGACTTGGAGGAGAAGGACCCCAGATGCACATCAAGATGGGAGATGATGGAAGGTATAGCGCAAGTTTCAGTTGCTATGTTGGATGGTCATGGCTACGATGTGATATTTAGAAAAGGAAAGGTTTTCCTTCATCACAGAGCCACAAGAAAAGTGAAGTCGATCAAGTTTGGGTGAAGAACCTCTACAAATTGGATGTAGAAGATTATGCAACATTGAGCACAAAAGCAAAGAAGGTGAAGATTCAATAAATCGATGAATTATGGCATAGAATATTGGGCCACTTGCACCATGGAGCCTTGAAGATCATGTAGGAAATTTCTACAGGACTTCCCAAGGGTGCATAAGAGAAATGAGATACATGCAAAGGGTGTACATTGGGGAAGTACACCAAAGCCACCTTTCATAATAAGGATAGTCGAGCGCAAGTGATCCTTGAAAGAGTTCACTTAGATGTGTGTGGACCATTATCGACAGCCTCCATGGCCAAGCACATGTATTATGTAATATTTGTAGATGATTTCTCACGTAAGTGTTGGATTTGTAGATGATTTCTAAATTTTGTGAATTTAAAGCACTTGTTGAGAAAGACACTAGCAAGAAAGTGAGGGCTCTCGAAAGCAATAATGGTGGATAATATGTGTCGAATTAATTCAATAATTTATGTGCATCAGAAGGAATTTGATAGGAATTAATAGCACCCCATAACCCACAACATAATGGGGTAGCTGAAAGGAAGAACAGAAGTATTGTGGGAGTTGCACGAGTGATGATACATGATCAGGGCCTACCATTTCACTTGTGGGTTGAAGCATGAAACATAGTTTTATATGTGCAGAGCAGTAGTCCTCATCGGATTCTCGGGATGAGTACACAAGAAGAATATTTTTCAGGTAAGAAACCAGATGTGTCACATTTCAAGATCTTTGGTTCATTAATTTACTATCATGTTACCAAGGATGCAAGGAAAAATATAGAACCGACAGCTAAGTTGAGCATTTTTGTGGGGTACATTGATACACCTCACAACTATCGGGTGTACATTCCATCTCATAGGATGACAGTGGTTCATAGAGATGTGAATTTTGATGAAGAAAAGGCCATGATATGTTCCCTTGAGAGGGAGCTTCAGTTACATGCATATGAGGAGCTTTTAGCTTCAAAGGAAGAACCTGAGGATGATGTGAAGCAGCCACATGCTGAGGAGTAGAGAGTGGAAGCACCCACTCATGTAGAGACATCTAGATATTGAAGGAAGCACACTAGAGAAATTAAAATATTGATTCTTGATGCTAGAGAGAATGTGGGAGCACCCACATCACAGCATAGGAAAAGAAGGTCACCAGATCAGTACACTAACTACATGGATCTAATGAGTGAGAGTGTAGAGACTGAGCCATCCTCATTCGAGGAAGCAATGCTGAAACTAGTATGGGTTGATAGAGAAGTATGACTCCATTATTAGGAACATTGCTTGGGAAGTTGTCCCAAGGCCAAAGGACAAGTAAGTGGTAGGTTCCAAGTGGATCTAGAAGGTGAAGCAAGTAGAAAACAGGAGTGTCAAGAATAACAAGGTCATATTTGTAGCCAAGGGGTTGTCTCTAGTAGATGGAATTGATTACAAGGAGACCTTTTCTCCAGTAGCAAGGTACTCTTCAATCATATCTATTCTAGCATTTGTAGTGCAGATGGGATGGAAGATACATCAGATGGATGTGAAGACAACCTTCCTCAATGGAGTGATTAAGGAAGAGGTTTACATTGAGTAGCCGTAATGATTTAAGACCTTCAACAGAGAGTCGCATGTGTACAGACTAAGGTGAATGTTATATGGATTGAAACAAGCACCTCGTACTTGGTACACCATGATCAACAATTATTTCACCATGTTGGGCTTCACCAAAAGTGAAGCAAATGCAATCCTTTATCATATTTTGGTTGAAGGTAAATTATTGATTATAGTATAGATGTCGATGATTTATTTCTAACAAGTGATGAGAGGTTGGTAAAATATTGCAAAGAGGATCTTGCAAGAGAATTTGAGATGAAGGATATGGTGCTCATGCATTATTTCTTCGGTATGGAAGTATGGCAAGGAGATGGGGAACTGTTTGTCTCTCATGGAAATTATGCCCACGAGATACTAAATAAGTTCCACATGGAGACTCCTCTAGCAGGAAATTGGAGGAAGTAAGATTCTACTTCAAAAGAAGCAGTGGAGGCTATTATTTACAATTAGCTTATGGGTTCACTTATGTACTTGGTAAACACACAACCGGACATATGTTTTGCAATTAACCAACTTAGTCAAGCAATGGTTAAGCCAACCAAACTCTATTGGAAGGCAACTAAACATGTGTTGAGATACCTCAGAGACACCACTCAATTTGGTATTTGGTACAGACAGACAAAGGCAGTGAAGTTGCAAGGCTTCACAGATGCAGATTGGTCAGGAAGTCCATTAGAAAAGAAGAGCACATTAAGGGGAATCTTCAGTATTAGGTCAGCAACAATTTCTTGGTACAACATGAAGCAAAGATCAATTGCACTCAGTTCAGCAGAAGCAGAGTACATGGCTTCTCTTCAAGTATATTATGAGGTTATCTGGATGAGGAAGATCCTTGTTGGGTTATTTGGTCAGCTTATGGATCCTACAGTGATTTGTTGTGACAATTAGAGTTGTATAAAACTCTCTGAGAATCCATTTTTTCATGATCAGTCCAAGCATATCGGCATTCAGTATCACCATCTATGAGATTGTGTGTAGAGGAGAATCATGTTGCTTGAGTAAATTCATGTAGAGGAAAAGGATGCAAACATCTTGATTAAGGCACTGTGAAGAGGAAAATTTGAGTTCCATAGGGGCAAGATTAGGGTATCTGATAATCCCTTTCTTGTTGATAAGGAGTGTTGAAAATGCAACAATAAAATCTTGATTTAATTTTCCCTTAAATTAAATTAGGAGAAAAAATGTAATTCCACATCACAAGACAACTTGTACGAGTTAACTAAGTTAATTTGATGTAGTTGGCTTAGTTAATTCAAGTTGAGGGTCTAACTTAAGTCATGTAGAGTGTCTCCTGCTTTATAGGAGCCCTAGTTGAGTTTATTTTGAGTTGTAATTAATTAATTCAATTTTACGAAGTTAAATTCAGTTAAACTAGTTCCAAATGATGGAGGACCCAGTAGGACATCTAACAGTGGGGTGATGCTTCATGTGTTCAACCAATTAAATGATAATTCAGTAATAAATAACTCATGCATGTGAGATCTGAGACTTACCCATTTGATATTAGAGTTCAAGGGTAGTGTACTATTAGTCGTATAATCATCCAAATTATACAGGTGGTGCATGCAGTTAGAGGAAGGCATATGATGGATTGTGCAATTCCAATTAAAGAATTTCCCTAATCAATAGGGGCTAATTCCCAAGGAAAAATTGCAAGGAAATAGGGACTTGGGCAAGAAGAAAATTGGTTAAACATTGGCCTATGATTTTCTAGGAAGCAGTGAGACAGATAAAGATAGTGCAAAGGTTGCTTGAGGTTGAGCAAAGCATTGTAATATTCTCATAATTTCTTACTAATGCAATATATATATAGTAGGGGTTTTTAGTTGTGGATTTCCCCTGGAAATCATTGTGTAATGTGTTGATTGAATTATTTCTCTTGTATGCATCCTGATTTTTCGATCAATTAATTATTTTCGTTGATGAGTAGAGTAGATTCAAGTCTTTTGTTTTAGAAAATTACATAAGCAATTTGAATCTACAAGGAATTTCTACACTTATTCTAGGATGACTCCTAGTAGCAATTGCCCAAACTAGGGGATGAGGATGAACTAGAGTGGCTAAGTCAATAGATGATAACTCAAGGAAAAATAATGACGACGGACTATTGGTTTAGAGGAGGCATCAAATCTGAGCTAGCATTAATGGATCCAGCCTAAAAACTAGCTTCCTAAATCAAATAGAGCGGTATGGCCACAATTCTATAGCAATATTCAAAAGTGGTTGACCCCTATTTCCAACCAAGGAGACAAATTATGCTAGGGGTATAAATCTAAATGCATCTTCTCAATTAGTGATGTGATCAATTAGAAGTAAGCTATCAAGACATGCAATAGGATGAGGTGTGGGCTAAGATCTGGAAGCAAAAGGTATGGCAAAAAATATATATTTTCCTATGGATTTTGTTACAAAATAAGCCCTTACGGTGAGAGAATATCCATAAAATAAATTACCAGGGTCCCTCCTAATGTCACCTTTGCTTGGTGCACTCATAATATTTGGAGCATTTATTAAATTGATGTACATTCTCTAGGGGACGATGGAATAAATTATCTAAATGTTTCATGAGAATGCACAAAGGTTCCTTTAGTATCCCAAATTCGATAATCAGGTGGGCTTCTCAAGCTTTTTCTATTCCAATTCTCAATTGTATTTGGATCCTCTCACCTAGTTTCATCCTTTGGGGAATTTGGAAAGAATATAATCAAAAAATCTTCAAAAGGTAGTCTCTTTCTCTAGATTCTACATGGCATGCTATTGTTAGCCAAATCAAGGAATCGATTCTAGTCTTCTCATGGTCTCATTGGGATTAGGAAGCTACATGCCATGAAGCAAGGATATTGCATGGTTGATCCTCTCCCCCCACCTTCCCCCTCGCCCTCCCTTGACCCCCTTTTCTGAAGTTGAACTTTGATGGTGCATCCAAAGGTAATATGGGGCCAATAGTCTATGGGGGAATAATTCGGGATCATTCAGGATTGCCTCTCTTCATCTATTCTAACATGTTGGGTATTAGCAGCAACAATGTTGAAAATTCATGGGGCTTTATATGGGTTTGGAATATGCTCAGGCACTAAGTTTCTCTAAACTCTTAGTGTATGGGGACTCCCAAGTCATTGCAAACATGCTTCATAAGCTCCATAATAGTACCCACATCCATAAGGTGTCTTCAAGTTGGAGATTGTAATCTCTCCTAAAACATGTCTCATATCTTATCTCTCATATTCCTTCTCTAATTCTAGTGCATGTTCAGAGAACTGGGAACAAAATCACAATTTTTCTAGAAAACTATTGTTGTATAGAATTATCTCCACAACTGGCTTCAACATGGGACCTCCTTGAGGATTCTCCTCTGAAGGTTGTTTGGTGGAAGCTAGCTCAGAAGGATTTTCTAGCCCCATATGGGGTGACTAATGAGGCATGGTTGGTGGATATTTCTCTTTTCATTTATGCACTCATCGCATTGTTTTATCATATGGAGTTTTTCTCTACAATTTCTTTGCAAGTCTTTGAACTATGTTCTTATCTCACAACCTTAGTCCTGGTTTGAACTTTATGCCCTTGATTTTTTCCCTTTCTATGTGACATTGCTTCTTTCCTCATATGGAGGTTGTCCCATTCTAAGGGTAGAGTTATCTTGGTGGTGTCTTAATCAAGAAGGCATTTGGTGTTGGGTGGGGAATGTGGGGAATTCATGATTGGTGGAGTATTTTGTTGTAGTTCTATTTCACGATTTCCCTCTTCACTCGTCAAGCAAATTATTGTATGGTAATGCTAGGCCCACCAGGGTGATTTTTGAATTCTTCACTCTTATCTCTTCTTTCTCTTGAGCGGAGTTATATCTTTGTTTGTTACACTTCAGCATTCCTTGAGTGAGTAGAGTTATATGAAATTAATGTTAGAAATATTAAATGTATTTATTAAATAATGATATACATTTGATTAGTATACATATAATTTTTTAATATAATTTTTTAAAATTAAATTTATTTTATGTATAAAAATATTTCAATTAATAAAATTTATAATTTATAAATTAAATAAAAATATATACTTCAAAATATTATTTTGAATAGATGGTGACCATGGATTTTGTTAAGGCACTTTTTGATGTTTACTTGTTAGCTTGCATGCCAGTTTTTTTGGTCATGGGATGTTGACGTTAGATGCTTAGCCCATTTGAGTTGTAATGAGTTTTCCAGAAAATAAATTGTGATAATTATATTAATATTAGTTAAAATAAATTGTGATAATTATATTAATATTAGTGGGTACTCATTAGCTAATTTGTTTGTAGTTAGTGGAAACTGTTTTTTAGACATGAAAGTGTCATATGTTACTATTGTTTTTCTCCCAACCATGTTTGTTTTTAGGGCTGAAAGTGTTATATGTTAATGTTATTATTCTATATAACTAGTACAAACCACATTAATAAATAAAGTCAATATAAACAGAAAACATCATTTTTATAATATATATATTCAATCAAAATTTATAAATAAAACTAATCAATATAATTAATATTATTTATATTAAAAAAAATTAACATCATTAATATTATTAATTAAATATTATTAATATTAAAATAAATATAAAACATAAAACTTATTTTTAATTTAATTCATAAATATCAACTATATTAATGTTTTGTAAATCTTTAAATAACCCATTAATATTTTTTATTAAAAAAAAATTAATACGCGTGCTTCTCCAGCTACTTTCAAACAAATATATTTTTAGAAAAGATGAGCAGCTTTAAACCAGAATTCAGTCTCAGATTAGCATGTCATTTAACATTACACCAAACTCTTCAAAAATCGAAGAATCGAGCAAGTGAAATCTTGGAGTGGATTTAGCGTCTCTACTTATTTCAGTGCCTGAAGGAATGGCCATACTGTCGAATCCTGGCATGCTCATCAACCACCCAAGGTTTTTACTAAATCAAGAGCATATTCAATCTGTTTCTTCTGGATATTGCCACTGGTCATGAAGTGGGCGCATTTTTATTTCTTTCATTGGTTGAGGTTTCCACCATGGCTCTAACAAAATCTGTCTGCTTCGGAAGTCTATTAACACCAGGGGGATCTCATGCACGGTGTATCATTTATTTCCCAATCATCCTGGTCACCATTCATCATTCATTATTATTTTTTTTCAGTGGGGGAGAATAGCATCCACCATTCATCATTCATCATTCATTATTTTTTTCCAGTGGGGGAGAATAGCATCCCTGCTGAAGAATCAAGATACAATCTATATCGCTGAAGCGAGCAGATCCATCATACAACATAATCGCCCATTCATCATATAACATAATCGCCGAGGCGAGCAGAATTACGCCATTATCGAAACACATACATCATCACCAAAACAAATATGCTGCAGCATCGCGCAGTTCCCGCAAGAATCAAACATGACTGATGCGAAAGCCAACCACCCAACCAACACATCATGCACTCATTATAGGCACGTATTTCCATCATTTTTGTTAACATTATTCATTATAAAAGTCCACAGCCTTACTGTGAGTTGATTATATGGAAGATCAGATATTTATCTTTGCGATGGTTGTAAAAAGATTTATGTATTTTCACATAATATTAATGATTGGCATTTAAGGTTGGTAGTATTATTAATCAAGTTTGCAATGTTAATGCTCATAGTTCGGGATTATCTTCAAATTACTCTTAATTACTATTTGTGAGGCTTTTAATTAAGAAAAGAGATCAGTGTTTAGCTAAATTCAGATATGTTTCAATAGTTGCTGAGCTTTAGTTACAAGTTCCACACTTTGGTCATCCACCTCAATCCACCGTTTAATAGGAGACTTAGGTTTAGCTATTGGGAAAATCATCAAATTTTAAAAGCACATTTAGTTATTGGCAATAGTCAATATCTTTTTGCTTGGATTCATATACTCAATTCAGATTAAGGAGAAGAATGTTAGAGATATGATCCATTTGAATTATGGTGAAGAATATGATTATTTTATCTACAATCTAAAAAACCTAAAAACCTTGAAATATAGTATATATATATATTTCAGTCCAAAAAATTATTATTTTTTATTAATAAAAGTGATTACAATAGCTTGTTTTTTATTTGTTTCCTCCTCAAATAAACATTTTTTGTCACAGATCTATAATTGTATCTCCATTTAAAACTTAATACAAAATTTTACTTACATCTCATATCCCCAAAATCTACCTATGATTCCACTTAGAAATCTATTAGTATAATCCCTCTTATTACTCATGTTGTATCTTTGTCATAGCCTCAATAAGAATCATTGTAGCTTATACAAAATGCATATTATGAAAATGCTATGCTAGAGGATCTCTATAGTTCCTTCATTTACTATTGAACCTTGTTGATATGCACAAAATTGTTTCTGCTGCAATTCCCCTTTTTGACAACATGTCTACAACCCCATTTTGTTCACTATACACATGCTTTTATGTGATCTAACCGAAAAGTCATCCATGCACTAAGAATGAAAGGATAAGGATTAAATTGAGAAGATCCTCGTACCCATTCTATGACATTTTTTGAATCTCGATAAATCTTTAAAGCCTCACTACTAGATTCCCTTACAATATCATCCACATTCCTTTTGTACACACTCCATCAAAGTAACCAGTTAGGAATTCCTTCAAGTGTCCATATATTTGATGGTACTTCTATGACTTTTTCTAATAATTAGTGCAATCTCCCAAAAATATACACCCATCTTTATTTATTATTATTTCCCAGATAATAATATTTATCATTTTAATAATAAAAATAATTAAACTTATCATCCAATGACCACTCCAAAATTCATTCTCTTGTTATTTCATTAATAGCAATTTATCATTCCCTGCTGGGAACAAATTTGAGAAATTAAGGGCGGCTGGAGCCTGCACCTGTTTTTAAACCCATGAAGATACTTGAGAAATTAAGGGTGGCTGAACCTGAACATGTTTTTCAACCCAAAATTCAGCAGCAGGGCTTTGGCCAACATGTCATTTTCCTTTTATTTCATTAACTGCAATTTTATTGACATGCAGCAATTTAGGTTTGTTCGTTCCAAAAACATGACCAAAGACATACGGTATTGTGAAGTGCCGTAGTCTTACTAAGGAATTGCTTTAAAAGTTATGGAAACACCAGTTATATTTAGAGAAAATTAAGAAAGATTTTTCTAAATTTAAGTTATGGTGGTTAAACTTCAAAATTTTAGGTGTTCTAATCGTTTTTAATAGTGCTGAATTAATTTCCACCATCAAAAACAAGATTCAAACACTATCTCTACAAAAAAAAATTGAAATTTTTTTGGCCCAGAATCCGGCCCCCTTTAACCATCCAAACAATTCTTCACCTCCATAGACTTCTCCCTGCCAATTTAATTTGCACTGTTCTGGACAAATGACTGACTGAGAATCGCACTGTTTCGGACATTTCACTTTCCATTCAGCGCATTTACAGTTTTTTGTATGCTCAGTCAGTACAGTTTTTTGTATGCTCTGACTGACTGAGAATCGCACTGTTTTGGACATTTCACTTTACATTCAGCGCATTTACAGTTTTTCATATACTCTGTTTCGTCACCTGTACCTGGTCCTGTGCAAAGAAGACAGCACAATTATCAATGAAGAGATGAGAAGTCATGTGATTGGCAGCCAGGGCATCTATTTGGCCAAGATTGTTGCTGCTTTTGTTTTGTTTAATTTTTGTTTTGAAAATATTTTTATAAATTTTTGTTTACAAAATATTTTAGGTGTCTCAGAGATTCTGATTGTTTTAGAAGTTTTTGGTAATGCTAAATCTATTTCCCCTTAAACATTTCTATTATCAAAATATAATTCAAACACTTACTAATTATTTTTAAATTACCCACATTCCAATTACTTTTAACCTTCCAAACCATTCCTTCGCTATCCTTCTTCGATTGTTACACTCATCAAATTACAAATTTCCAAACCGGAACAAGCACTAAAGACAAGATCAGCGTAATCAAAGGGAAGTAATTATTTAGTAAATGGATTAGCTTAAGTGAAACATCATATAACAAATTGGAAAAGTATGAAGTCTAACTGAAATTTCACCACTTTATGTTTCATGAATGGTAGATTGATGCTATGACAACATATTAATGAGTTCAATTTAACATTTAATGAAAGCATTGCTTAATTAGTTTATATTGTGGAGTTTTGGGTCATAATCCTACAAAACAATTTTTGGTCAGATGGATACAGCTCTTTGCAATTAAACTTCACACAGGTCCGACATAGCCTGTGTTTCTGAAAAAGAAAGTCACGTGTTTTGATGAATCTTGTAGGAAGAACCTGTGATGCCGGAAAATATTGCAGATTTATGAAATATTTAGAAATTTAAAGGTGAAAGAAATAAATTGTTTGATTTTTCTCATTTTCTCCACCATCATCTTAATAATAGCAAATATGGTAGATTCTTAAAATATCCCAAAACCTAAGCTCTCGATTATTAAATTTAAGATATTTCCAGAATTTGCAATTAGTCCTACTTTGTCAGACGTCAATATCTACTGCATTCTCTTCTTCTTTTAATGAAGGAATAGCTTTGTCACATGTATTTGGCTGTGAAGGAATGAATGGCAGGTGTCTTAAACGTTCATAACCAAAAGCCCAGACCGGTCGAGCCCTGCACATAATGATTCCCAATTTGCTATTATTTAAGTCTAATTCATACTTAACATCTCAGATTTACCAGTCATTTTATAAAATTGTCAACATCTTGGGTCCATAATCTTCTCTTTTTTTTTTTTCTTAATAGGAGATACTGTTGACCGACATCATAAGCATATTTTGGTTCCTCATCAGAAGCATATTTTGGCCAAGATTTCAATATTTTGTGATAACTGAATTATTCGTTCCTCATTAGTAATGAAGCATATAAGTGCATGCACATTGGCTAAAGTCTGAATATTTTGAGATATTTGTGATATCTTAAACATGTGTTTATATCATGAAACATATAAGTGCATCCACATGTTAAAAACAGTGAACCAAATTTAGCTATTTGTTATAAAATACAGTTTTTTAATTTTTAAAAGAATGGTGTATATAATATAGCACACTTATCCATGATTTTTTTTTAAGTATAATGGAACATCATGAACAATTAAACTCACACGTGTGTTTGATTATTGGGTGTATTGAGGTAGAGTAAAAAATTAATAAAATTTTATTTCATTTTTATTATAAAAGCATATCAGATTTGGTGTTTACTATTCAACATTAAGTTTTTATGTCTTTCACTTACCCTATGGATTTGTTCTTTGTTGAATTTTGCAAAATGGTATTATATTTTTTTTTAATTCATGTGAAAACTATGTTCTTTTCATAAGAAAGATACCAAAATGTTTGTTATTTTATTATTTATATTTTTTAATTAAATGTTAAATTTTAATTAAATTTATTGTTTTTAAATTTATTTAAAAATCAATTAGGTTCATTGTTCTTTATTGAATTCTGAAAAAATGGTACCATATATTTTCATTTTTATAAAATGTGAAAACCATTGTCTCCTCACAAGAAAGAGACCAAGTAAAGAATTTTCTATTTCATTATTTACATTTTTGTGAAAAAAATGTTATATTTGGATTAAATTTGTCATTTTTCTCAATTTATTTTTAAAAATTCAATGTAGTGTGTTCTAGTTATTCCACTCACACCAAACTATGAAATGCATCCTAGAAAATTACAAGATACACCATTAGTGGCATATTATTTTATGTGGAGCACATTGGTAAAATGTTAAAAACAATATAAACATTGCACTTGTTCAACGTTTTTTGTAATATTAGATGGCATCATACTAAGTGCATATCAATTATACATGCATTGTTGAGGTACTTTTATAAAAAAATATCATGAATTTGTTGATGATCTAGTAGATGTATATATATGGAAATTGTTAATGATTTAGTAAATGTATATATCTTGAATTTGTCAATGAGCTAGTAAATGTATAGATACACTACAAGTGATGCATGTTTACATATTATGGACAATTTTTTTAATATAAATCATGTGTTGGATTTATATTAAGTGCTTATAAATTATAAATGCATTGTTGAGGTACCTTTATAAAAAAATATTCCAAATTTGTCGATACTCTAAAAATTGTATAGATACATTGCAAGTTGTGCCTCTTTACATATCATATGTACCAATAGTTATTTTTAATATAAATCATGGACATTTTATATGTTTAATAGTATCACTCCAAATGCTTTTGTTTAGAATAAGTCCATAACATAAATAATAAATGTTATTCTCCTATTTTGTCAATGTTTTTTATAATATTAGGTTTCACTATGCTCAATGTTTCTCGATATTATAAATGCACATTTTAGTACACAATATGTCTAAAAATATCATAAACTAATAGATGTTTTAGGAAAGGTAGGGTTACATGGTTAGTGGCGCCCTTCTACATAGTACTTGAATTGGTTGGTTTTGTTTAATAAAACATTTTCCCATTCTTTCTAATACATTTTTAAATGTTCAATGCCACATTTGGTACTTGTTCTTGTACATCATAAGTACATCATGAAATATAAATAAAAAAATAATACATCGTTTTTTCAATACTCTTTATAATATTAAGTGACGTTGTTGACCATACATCTCAATATTGTTTTTTTTTAAATATATATACTTTATATTAATATAAAAAAACACATAGTACATGTTAACATTGACTCCAAACACAAGAAAACCAAATAATTTGTAACCCAAACCCCAAGACTTGACATGGACTGATACATTTTTGCATTAAGCACAATAGCAAAGTTGCAACATTGTTTACATAATTCAACACAGTGAAGGCACACATAAGTACAAACAGTATTTACACCAAAAATAGAAGGGAACTATCACAAGTCATCAAAGTCATCATCGGCCATAATTCCACTCCTCATATTTACATTCAAGTACCATTGGAGATCTGCACAAACCACTGTAGACAGAGAAAATAAACTTTTACCATAACCCAAACAAAATCTATGAGCCAATACACACCCTTACAATGCTTCCATGAAAGCTAAGTGTCAGCACATTTCAAAAAATTTGAAAGCCTTACCAACAACTGGAACCCACCCATCATCTGTCAAAAAACATTTAAATGTTGCTCCCCAAACTAATGCTAGCAACCTGACCAGCCATAGGATTGCATCATAATGTCCCAAAACAAAACAATAGCCATTTTTCCAGTAGTTTTAATACATATGAAATTATATTGGCATCAAAGGACCTCCCAAAAAAAGTACCATATCAAAACCAAAAATAAAAGTATTTGCCATCACCACAATGATCGTTATCTGAAGAGATCAATGCAAGGGTTTGCACACTACCTGGCGAAGGATCAACGAGATATCCTAACCCATAATCACTGAAATAAATCTCTCCATCTTTGCCAAGCAAGAAGCAATGTTGTCCAAAGAGAACACAGATTGCGTAAAATCCTTTTGACATCTTCTATTGAGGAGAAAATATTGTAAGTTTCCACCTATATATCCTAAAAGAGGAGGGGAACAAAAGTAGTAGTTTGTTGGCTTAAACAAAGCAAACTCATAAAATGTAATCTTTGTCTATGAAATCTACCAAGACTAGGAAGCCATTTAGCTTCTGTTCCCACCAATTTAGAGTCAGAACATTAGGGACAGACCCCTGCCTCCACTCTCTCCAAGGTCAAGATCTCCTATTGCATCTCAAGAGGATCAGAATTAAAGGTTGTGGCTACTGAATTGTAGGAAAAATGTCACACCCTCTTATTCCCAGTGTTTCCTCCCCCACCATGTTGATTTCTCATACGTTGTCTTAGAGCAATGAGCATAGCTATGGATAAACATTAAGGACAACCACTAACAAGACCTTTTTTAATAAAATATGAGGAAGGATAATGAGGAGAGCCCCAAAACCCAGAGCTACAAACAATGAGGTCATCCACATAAAACCACTCAACTAACCCTAGACCCAAAAAATTTATCAAGTTCACCAAATGAAAATTTCATTACTAGACATGGACCAACAGGACTAGATGCCCTGAAACAAAGATGACATCTTAAACCTCTACAACAACACAATGAACTTTGAAAATCCTAGACACTTTATCAATTTCAATAGATCAAGGGATGGAAATGGTGGAATAAATATCTTCAACATCACCACACTAAACCACCAACATATAATATCCCCAATACTCTGAAATAACCTCTAGAATAGAGCATAAGTCTCTCATAAAGAACTATAACAAATAAATTTAACAAAAACCCTTCCCACAAAAAAGTGAATTGGGATAAAAGACAATTACCAACCAAATATACCTCACCCAAATCGAAAAGAGATTGAAAGATTCGAGCAAAGAATACCACCTATCCACTCTAACAACATATGACCAAGACACTAGAGAGAGAGCCTAGGATACCAAAGAGCGAAACCAAAGATGGGGTAAAAGAAATTATGGTCTAAAATACCACCACCATACACTAATTCTCTTGAAGAGGCAATAGGAGATGGAGGTCAAAGTGAAAACCATGCCTCCTTACACGTAATTCCTTAACTGTCGAGCATCCATCACCCTGCACCTGAATTTAAAACACCAAAATGACACAATTACAAACACTATAACATTAACTCCTCCCTGCCACTATTTGTTAAGCTTAATATAGGTGTTACAAAGGCACCCTCCCCAAGGCCTCTGTAACCTCCATCTGTACATCCCCATCGGGGACTAATTTATCTTCCTTTATCAAAGCATGGAAAGGCTGCATTTAATATTCCAATATAATCAGAGGTCGTGATTCATCAAAAATGAAATCCTTATGAAGGCATATTAAATTGTCCAAAGAATCAACAACCTTGTTACCTTCTCTTCCAGTATGACAAACAATTACTTAATTCATCTTAAAAATTAAAGGATTTATTTTCACCATGATTCCCTCCAATCTCCAACTCTTCACTATATTTATAGTTGGTTGGTCATTCAAAAGTTTCTAAACACATTTTATTGCAATCTGAGAATCTCCATCTACCTATAAAAATTGAAACCCTTCACAAATAGCAATTCACAAGCCTTTCTCCAACGACATGAACTCTGTTAAATTATTACTTGTTATCTCGCAGTTCATCATAAATACTCGTAAGGGAGAAGACTTATCATCATGAAAAATCCCTCCAAACCCTACTAATCTTGGATTCCCCTTAGATGCTCCATCAAAATTCAATTTAATAAAATTACTTGGAGGAAGGATGAAAAATTCATTTGCAGAGACATTTAAGTCCAAATTGGGCTTCTCTTTAATAGTACTCATCCTCTGATCTATGTTTAAGTTCAACATAATCTCCACTTCTATACCATCCACCTTCCAATCCTCAACTGACCATGGTACAACTTGGAGGGTTTCTCTTAAATTTAATAGAACTAGCTCTCTAATCACTCTACATGTTATTTTCTTTCCCTGAAAAATCCTATAATTATGTTTTTTCCATATGTTTTAGAGGAGAAAGGTGTTCACTAGAGTCCAAGCCTCATGAACTATAGGATTATTGAACTTCTTCACATTCCATTCTTCCAACAAAGTATGTAGACTGGCTTGATTAAATGTACTAATACTAAAATTGCAATTAAGGATAGTCCATACCTCCATCGTGTATATACAAGAGAGAAAAAGATGGTCCCGGGTCTCTTCATCCTAGAAACAAAGAAAGTAGAGTGACGATCCTTCATAACCATTTTTTCTAATACAATCCTAAGTGAGAAGCTTATTTCAAGAAATCTACCAGAGGAAAATAGTAATTTTTGGTCAATGAACTCCAAACCATATGTTCTTCCAAATAGCATCTCACTACAAGTTCAAAATGATTTGCAATGATTGAATATGTAATAGCCCCTGGTTGATTTTCCATGTAAAAAATATAAACCAAGCTCATGGGACATGTATTCCAACCTGAATGGTGGGAAAAACATCCTAGTGGGGAACACTTTCGGTTTATTGATGGCTATGAAAATTGGCAAAGGCAAAGTAGCAATAATTGGTATTTTGTTTATGAAATAGAATAAAATAGGAGAAAAGGAAGGTGAAGACAAACAGATTTTCATAAGAGGGAAATTGAAGGGAAAATGAAGGAAATAGAGGCCTCAATGATAAAAATCCTTCTAAGGATCAGTTCACAGCATTTTTTTAGTTTAGCTTTGGAGCTCTCATTTATTCTCTCATAGTCTTGCACATTTAGAGAAATCTTGGATCATTCTTAGAGCATGATTGGAGCACTTTAGCATTCAATTGGATTGGAGAAAGAAGGAAAAAGAAAGAAAGAAAGTGCAAGGGAATAGTTGGATCAGCGGCTACAGTTGAATTGCTTTGCGGGTAACAAGTTGCATGTGTGATATCCTTGTAGATTTCTGGATGTGTTGTATATGCATGTGATTTTTCGATTATGTGTTGTCATTGGCATGGAGATTTTCCTAAAGTGGCAGTGCTTTTATCCTTTCCCTTTCCATTCTAGTAGCCATGTGTTGTGGAGTTTTTTTTTTTTTTTTTTTTTTTTTTTTTTTTTTTTTTTTTTTTTTTTTTTTTTTTTTTTTTTGTTTTTTTTATTGGTGCTTATGTTCCTTATGGTTGTGGGTTGGAAGAAATGCTTTAGAAGTCATGGAACATCTTGGGTTGAGTTACTAGTCATGGAGCCTAGGTTGGGACAAATGCTTTGGAGCCCTTGGTGGTTGAGTTACTAGTCCCTAGAGTCGGGTTGGATAAATGTTATGGAGCCCTGGAAGGTTGTAGGTTGAGCTACTAGTTCCTGAAGCAATGGACAATTTGGGTAGAGACTTATATGGTTGGTGTTAGGATATTCGATCATAGAGGCGGAATCACTGTGGTTGAGGGTTGAGGTGGTTTAGCCTCTAGAAGCCCTGTTTTGGTTTTGTTTTTCTTTATTCCATGAGATCCCACATTCATGCTTAGAATATGTCATGGGATTCATTGGTTTAAAGAGAGATTTGGTTCAACACAATCTATGGTCGAGTGGTGAGTGGAAGTCCCTTATGTGGTTGGTATTTTGATATGTTAACATGAGACATTTCCCTATTGTGATCTATGAGCATTTTTAGTGATTATGTTGGTGATATTATGGTTGAGTTTCCATGGTTTCTATGTAGGTTATTTTCTGGTTATATGTTGGTTATATGATGTGTATTATCTATGGATGTTGTCATGTATTTTCTAGTAATTGATTGGTTGATGAATGGATGGACTTATAAGTTTTATTGAAGCTATGTGGAGATGACATAGGGCCTTCTTGCTAATTCCCAAATGAATCGCAAAATATGATGATCATATATGCACTCATGATATGTAGCTTACATGTTTACCATGTGTTTGACGGAATTTTTATTATGGACTATGCATGTCATAGGTCAGTTCTTGTTCAAGTTTTGTTTGAAAATATTTTTCATTATGCCATTTATCATTCTAAGAAGTTACAAGTAGTTTTCGGCATTGGTTTTTATGTTGACCTGGAAAGGTGGCTCAGATCTCAGGATTGTACCCTCAAAACTTGAGATTTTGCGCTATAATCGCATGGAGACAGTGTTTTGCATGTGATTGGAGGTCTATAACCACACCTGGGCCTTCTCATGCATGCAATTGTGTGCTTACATTAGTGAAAGATAGCCCCAACTCAAGGTTTGGTCACTTGGGGTAGTCCTTTTGATTAGGATAATTAGAGCTTCAAAGTCATCAAGCTTTTTGGAGACAAAGCTCCAAATTGAGTCTTAATATGGAAAAGGAATTCTATTTCCATTTTGTAAATAATTTTATTTATTTATTTCTTAGAGAACTATAGATAGAGATAAGATTTAGCAGATAAATTTATAAGAATAAAATATGTCTTTTAAGGAATGAAAATTTTAGGAAATAAATCATGAGAGGTTGTAGGAGAAAAAAATCTTGGTAGCAATTAGCAAGTCATTAGGATAAGAAAAAATTTAGAAATCTTAGAAACTATTGGGGGTGATTTTAGGATTTAGAAAAGCTATGGATAGGCAATATTTTGTCAATAAGGAAAAAGCGAGTCTACCATGAAAATCATGAGTGATTTGTGGATTGGTTTATGGATATAGGAAAATTTATTTTGTTTGTATATGTTATTATAAATATTGTAAGCCTAAAGGGAAAAAAAATGGCCAAATGAATGTAGAATCAGGCCAAGAGAGAAATGTATGATTATGAGTTTATGCATGTATAGTTTTCCTTTGTTTAATGGAAATGCAGATTCACCAAAGTCTTTATGTATGACTATTTCTATTAGTGTATGTGTTATTTTAAATTCTTAGAGATGTGGTGAATAATAGTTAATTGACTAAATAACATAAATCTATACATGTAATCTAGATTGAGAATTTGAACTTTGCATGGAAAATTCATTTTTTCCTATCAGAGCTGAATAATCTATCGAGACTGGAGATGACTACAAAATATTGAAAGAGCTAGTATGTTTTTGAGAGGGATTATGCTGAAAAAGTATAGAGCAGATGTGCTCCTGGAAAAGAATTGGTTCAGTGGAGTGAATCATAGGAAGACTGTTGAAGATATGATCTTGACACAGATATTATAAATATGGATATGGTGTTTTTATATTAATTCTGGTCATAAATTATTTGTGTTTGCAGGTAGCAAAGAAGGAAATTTGTAGATAATGTCCAATGTACAACAAGTGAAGTTGTGATAGAGAAAGAGGGAGCATGCGGAGCTCTTAAGTGAAGGAATTTGTGACAGAACCCAGTAGCAAATTAAATTGTTGAAATGAGGACAACATAAGTTCTCTAAAGAGAAGGTGATGAGGTGAAATTGTAGCAACCAAACAAACTTTTGAAGTTGAGGAGAAAATGTGCTTTCAAAGAAGGAGAAAGGTTCTAATGCAGGGAACCAAGAGAAGGACAACTTCCAACAAGAAAAATTTGGGTAGAAGTTTCCAAAGGCATTTCCATAGTGAGTGTGGGTATAATTTCCTAAAGAAGAGAAGAGAGTAATTACCAAGAGGATAGCTTAGTACTGTAAAAAGCACCAAACTTGTTACAAGGTGGAGAATTATTGTTGTAGCTCACAGGTTAACAAGGAACGCTCCCAAAAGTAAAAGGTAAAGATGGCTACTAATAGTCATATAGTGGGTTCAAAGAGAAGTCGCGGTCAAATGAAAAGAAGTGCCAAGCTAGTTGACATGAAAAAAATGAGTATGAGGAATTCGAGAGGGAAATGGCTGAATTGAAAGTAAAGCTTAGTGTATTAGTGGAGTTACTACATGAATATGAGGAAGACCATAGGTATGGTTGGACAATGAAGAAAAAGAAGGTGAGATTGCATTCATTGCAAATGAAGCTAAGACAAAGGCTATATGTAAAAGTGAAGGAAGAATATAGAATAGTTGAATATGAAATGTATGTTTTTTAACAAGGATTGTTACTTGATGAAGAGGAAGATAGAGATGTTGAGGAATAATTTATTGACATTTTGATGAACTATTTAACTAGTTCAGTTCAACATGGAGATGTGGTGGTTGAGGTGTCAAATAAGAAGCCTCATATTTTTTAATCTAACACTTTGTGTATGCTTGCAAGTATGATAGATGATGACAAACAATTAGATGATGTGCTTATACAGGTTGATAAATAAATGAAGCTATTGGAGGAGATGATTGAGATCGAAGAGTTATTTCTTAAGCATGTGTTCACAGATATTAGAGATGGACAGTCATTGGAAGTTTCCATTAAGGATGACGATGATGAAAAAATTCTTCAAGAATATATTGATGAGAAGATTATAGAGGATGAAGAGATACTTCATGAAGACATGCTCAAGGGGATTCTAATCATTAGAATACTAAATGAAACTCTTATTCCAGAGGAAGGAAGCACAAAAGAAGAGATGGAACTTTTGGAAGAGTGATTGGAAGAAGACTGAAGTGATGGATATTGCATGGATGTTACAAATAAAATTCAAGATGGTTTTTTTGAATTGTATGAGGAGCTTAATTTTTTCAAGAAGAGGATAATAAGACAAAGATTACATATTCATTATGAAAAAATAGAACTAGAAGAAGAGGGAATTTTCTTGAAAGACAATGTAGGGGACACTGCAATGTATGACCAACAGGTTGTAAAGGAGGATATGCAGTGGCATGTGGAAAACAAGTGTGAAGTTCAACTAAGGATAGAGCTGGATGATGAGGTTGATGGAATTTAGATGTTGATGATGAGAACATCCAAGAGAATATGCAACAAAAAAAGGAAAACCAACAAGAATATTCAGCTAATTGAAATACCTGGCATCAGCAAAGCAAGTGAACAAAATTATGCAAAGATGAAAGGACAACTACAACACAAGGTTTGGGATCCTAGAGGATTCAAAAATTAACGACACATGACCAGGAGGTCATGAACTTTTTCTACCTTAGGAGTCTGATGAAGGAGCATTAGAGCTTCCAATTCATCAAGCATTTTGGAGACAAAGCTCCAAACTGGTTCTTAATATGGAAAAGGAATTTTATTTCCTCCTTGTAAATAATTTTAATATCTTTATTTCTTAGATAACTATAGGTAGAGATAAGATTTAGTAGATAATATTTTTAAGAACAAAATCTACCTTTTAAGGCATGAAAAAACAAGGAAATAAATCATGAGAGGTTGTAGGAGAAAAAAATCTTGGTAGAAATTAGCAAGCTTTTAGGATAAGAAAAAATTTAGAAATCTTAGAAATTATTGGGGGTGCTTTTAGGATTTAGAAAATTTATGGAAAGGAAAGATTTTGTCAATAAGGAAAAAGATATTCTACCATGAAAAGCATGAGGAATTTGTGGATTGATTTATGGATCTAGGAAAATGTATTTTTTTGTATATGTTATTATAAATATTGTAAGCCTAAAGGGAAAACAAATGGCCAAATGAAGTAGAATTAGGCCAAGAGAGAAATGTATGATTATGAGTTTATGCATGTATAGTTTTCCTTTGTTTAATGGAAATTCATATTCACTAAAGTCTCTATGTATGACTCTTTGTATTATTGTATGTGTTATTTTAAATTCTTGGAGACGTGGTGAATAATAGTTATCTGACTAAATAACATAAATTTGTGCATGTAATCTAGATTGATAATTTGAACTTTGCAAGGACAATTCATTTTTTCCTGCATCACCTTTGGCCCCTCAGTGTCCTATAGCCCTGAGTGTATAAATTTGATATAAATTAAAGTTGTATTCAGCCTTTGTTGAGATGAGTGCCACATACCTATGCTTCCTATTGTACCAAGAAATAGCTGTGGAACCAACACTAAAGACAATACCCAAATTAATTTCCATGTCTGATGGACTCACTGCCTAAGCTATGGTGAGGACTACCATATTTTGATAAATATGTCCATATCAAAGAAAATGTTAGAATAGATGCCCTAAAAAATGAAGGCAAAAATAAAATGTTAGGTTAGAAAGAAAAGAAAAAAAGAAAAAACTAGATCATGAAAGTGTGCAAGTCCAAGTGCCAATACTTTTTACTTTATTATGCAAAATAATGGTTGTGTGCAGCTTGTCATAAATGCCACAACCCATGATAGTCAAATAGTTTAATCTTGACTAGTTCATGCTTTAAATTTCATGTTTATAGTTAGAGAATAAAGATCTAGCCAAACTGTTTAATCTTGGCAGATCAGTAGTTAGGTAGAGAATAATAAGGAGCTCAACGGTTTAATCTAAGCCCTTGGATGTTATAAAGTTAGAATTAGATAGTTTTTTTTTCAAAAGAAAAAGGAAAGAAAAGGGCTTGCTAGCCTAAATGTACCCAATTAAGTGAAGAAAAAATGTTAGGATAAGTAAAGGGTAGGTAGAAGAAAGGTTGCAGAAGTACAAAGTTGATTGAAGCATAAGCACATTTATCATGCTTAATTCAATGTTTCAGTGTGCAGAAGTAGTTATGAAAGTGAAATATGTTCACAAGTTTATTTGGCTAACTTCTCGTCATTTCATTTCATCCCCCACTACATACTTACTAATTCCCTAAAAACCCATTAAACCCCTTTATCCTAAAGTTTTATTAGACCCCGCATTACTTAAAAAACCTCTGCAAATCACCTTTTTCTAATATAAGAACTCTTTTAACCCACCACCCTTGGTAGGGTTAAATAAACCCCATCGCGGTTAACTTCGGTTCCACTCCATAAACCCTCTTATGTTTGATCCCCTCTTATATCATAAAATAATTACAAATCACTTGTAATTGTCCCCTAGGCCCCGATAATCTCCAAACTTGTGCCCTCTGTGCAACTTCACTACGTGATAGCTGTTAGATATTTCACTCCCAGATCTAATGGTGCACATCCATATCGTGCGCTCCCGACCTCCAACCTTTACCTGCCTGAGTGCACGCAGGATTCGTGGTTTTGCTCGAGCCCCTTGTGGTTACTTGGCAGTCCCATGTTAACACGCATGCCCTTGAAGAAAACCACCCCAAAGCCAAAAGCGGTGCGATGAGCAATGAAACCACCTCCCCGTGTAGGCTGAAACCACTCACTGTTAACAATTATGAATTTCCGTACCAAAGTTAACCGTTAACCATTTAAACGCGAAAACCCTCATTTTCACTCTCTTCGCTTGGTTTTTCAGTGAAACTTGTTTAACCCTGCCTGCACCACCCTGAGCGTCTACAACCAAATTGGGCCTCTGATTACCTTCCAAACATTGCCAGAACTTCGTCCATACGCTATCCTATTCCCTGAAGCCATTGCGACCCTCCCTGTCAGTCTGTTTTTTTCTTAACAATTTTTGTATTTTGCAGGTGATTAGCAGAAGGCCATAAGTTCGGATAAACAGTTTGATACTGATTTAAAAACTTGTTTGTTCCAGATTCTTGATAAATGAATTCAAATGATTTTCCTGTTTGAAATCAGGTTTAAACCAAAAACAGAGCAGAAGGAAACATTTACACAGTAAATGTTAAAACAAACAATTTGCACAGTAAATGTTAAAATAGAGGAGGCAGATAAAGACAAACAGATGAAAGGTCATAAGTAAAAAATGACATCCAATGTGAAGATCAAATAGCCAAGCAGCTTAAAGGGCAAAAGATCAAATTCTAGAGGACAGTAAAACCTAAATAACAGGAACAACCAACCAATTTCAACAATTTTCAATTTTTTTAGTGATAGTCACCAATAGCACAGCATCAAAATAGTGCCAGATCAACTAGCACTCTTTATTTTGATTTCACAATAATCTATTTTTGTAAAAGAAGTTTAGGATATTTTCTACTGTTGTATAAATAACTTTCTTCACGAGTTATTATGGGTTCACCATTGAATATAGGTTTCACTCTTGAATAAGGTTGCACCCTTGATGAAGCATTTCAAGGCACTTGATGTACTTGACTTTTCTGGACCCTTAATACAAAGCAAAGGATTCTTAATTTAGTTTTTCACAGTTTGTGTTTCCTGTAAGTTTTTCCAACATTACACATTATGTTTTTATTCATATTCTTATGTCTTACAAAGATACCTAAGTAGGAATAATTGTGCCTCAATTTATTCCTATAAGATTCTGAAGTGATAATCTATAAAGAGAATGGATTAATGGACTATCTGTTTAATTAATTCCCTCTTAATCAATAAATCATCAGCATCTTGTTGTAAGCATAAGCATATTCTCTTGAACCTTTTGAACATCGGTCAGAGGTTTCACACTTATGATTACACAATTTTATGTCTAAAAACTATGATAATCATATTATTTTTTGTTTCTGCTCACCACTATTCAAGCTTTATCACTGTGTGAAATTTTATAGCTAATGGACCTCACACAGAGGCATTCTTTTGGGTGGAAACATCACCAAGAGCAAAGGTAGGGGTAGGAGCCGTACAGAAGTTGGGATGCACGGTAGATATGTTACAAGGGAGTGGGAGGAAGCACAATAAAGCAGCCCTCTGCTTTTGGATTAATATTATTATAAAGGCTAGGCATTACAGTGTTATATATGTTTCATTCACTGGTCTTCCAAATTAAAACAAAAGCCCCCAAAAAAATTATCTTAGATCCTCTGGTTGATAGCTGACCATTATTAACTCAAAGGTACAACATCAGTTTGGCGTCGTTGCCAGGGATTCGAATTCCATTAAGTTTTCCTTGGGCAACAATATTCATTTTATTCCTTTAAGGTGATTAAAGGTCTAGAAAGGTTAAAATCCTTCACCTAGCGACTCTACTGGGTTCTTTGCCAAATTTATTGCCGAGGTATTGTCAATCATGAGTGGAGTTAATTGTATATGTTTTACTTGCAAATCTTCAAGAATTTTCCTAAGCCACACAATTTCTTTTGTTGCCTCAGCTACTGCCACATATTCTACCTCAGTTGTGGAATCTGTTGGAACTGATTGTTTACGTGATCTCCAGGAGACAACTCGTGATCCAAGACTCATAGCATAACCTATTGGGTCCCTATAATACTAGTGATTACCCCATTACTATTGTAGTTGCACCCCTTATTAATATTGTTGTGCCCCTATTGTCCCCATATTGTTATTATTGTGCCCCATAGAATCCCTCTATTGTTA
>APFE031394328.1:0-16751 GCA_000404065.3 Pinus taeda
ATCTAACCTACCCTAGTCTACCCTAGCCTAGCCTACCCTACTGTAGACTACTCTAGCCTACCCTAACCTAGCCTAGCCACCTTTAGCCTAACCTAATCTAGCCTGCTTTACCCTATCCTAATCTATCCTAGCCTACCCTACTCTACTCAGCCTAACCTAGCCTAGCCAAGCCTACTCTAGCCTAGCCTACTCCAACCTACTCTAGCCTAACCTAAGCTAGCCTAACCTACCCTAAGCTACTCTAGCCTAGCCTAACCTTGCCTAACCTACTCTAGCCTAGCTTAGCCTACTATAGCGTAGCCTAACCAACTAGCCTAACCTACTCAAACATTTTTCTTTGTACATTATGTTATTTTATTCAAAACCATATATCATACTACATTGTACCATTAATAGATATAGTGAAGAAATTAATAACATATTAAATATTTAAATTTGAAAATCATTTTAAAACTAACTTAAACTAAACAATATTAATAAAGAGATCATTCAAAAACAAATTAAATTAAATGCTATTAATAAAAATTAAATCATAACAATTTATTAAAAATCAATTAAATGCTAACAAAATTTATTTAAAATACATTAAATGTATGAATAGTCAATTTAAAATACATTTAGCTAACAACAGTACTCAATGTAAACAAGATGTAACATAAGTTATAAGATATGTAATAAAAAACATATCTTGTAAAATGTAAAAATATAATTGAAAATTATTTAGAGAAATCCAATAATCTAAAACTAAATTTTTAGAGGGATTATCTTTTTATTGGAGGGCCCATCCAAGGCTGATTTTGAGAGCCAATGGTTAAGTCAACTATATTTTTAGTTGAAAAAAGAAACTGGCAGACATATAAATATAAAAGTAAGAAACCAATTTAAATAAACCACAAACTTTCGCAGAGATAAACTAAGTCAATGAATAAATGTAGTGATATGATTGGATGAATAAAACTATAGTAATAAATTAACCCACCTAAAGAATAATTAGGAATAACTTATTGGTTAGAAACTCAAGAATAGTTAGGAATAACTTGTTCGTTAGAAACTACTTACGAAATAGAAACTCAGAAATAGTTAAGAATATCTTGTTCTTTAGAAACTTACAAAATAGAAAGTCAGGAATAGTTACGAATATCTTGTTGAAATTTTCGCAGAATAGAAGTACATGGTTGATGGCTAGAAAATAATGAAATAGAAATAGAAACTCAGAAATATTCGCTGAAATTACAAGATAGGAAATAGAAACTCAGGAATATTCGCTGAAATTACAAGATATGAAATAGAAACTCAGGAATATTCGCTGAAATTACAAGATTGGGGTTTGTTTTGAGATTAAATCTGAGAGGAAATAAAACGGTAATTGTAATTGAAGTGCATGGAGGTTTGTACTGCTCTGCTTCACATGATGGAAGGGTTTGTTGCAGAATCATTGTGAACTGAACTAGATCATTTGGGTACATGTTCTGGTGAAGGATAATAACTAGCAAGCAAGAAGTGAAATATAACAACTCTATTTCAATTCACAATTGAAAAGGGGTCTACAATGGGGCCATGAATCAACAAATAAAGACAACATATGAGAGGTCATGTTCCCTGAAATTGATGCAGGTTACCAGAATTATGAGAGGGATGACCTTGAATGACTCGTATTTACACTATTAAATTTAACCATTTTCCACATAAAATTATAGTAAATGGAAAAAATCACAACAATAATAATAGGTTGACTATTCTCCCCTACAGTATCCACCCTCATTTATTTCTATGGTGAATAATTTTAGATGGCGTGAAAAGTACATACAATTGAATTCAACACTATATTTGTCACTTGTAAAATCAACAACATCAACAACAATCATAAAATAGGATGCATTATGATTTGTCACATCCATAGCCAAAAGATTAGAAACCACCAGGGCAATGATTTTTAGAATATGGATTGATAACAAAAACTCAATGTGAAGACTTATAACTTACTCAACATAGAACCAAAGTATGCACGATAGCTAACAAAGATAATTGACTAGATTTTTACATTCCATCAATTGAATGCTACTCCTTTCCAAGTCACACTTGAAAAGGGTTTTGCAACTCGATTGTGAATACAATACTAAGAGAGCACATATGAGAAGTCATTTTTTAATTAAATTAATGGGTCACCTTTTTTATGAGAGAGACATCTTGTCACAAATAATATTTATATTCCTCCCTCGAGTAGGCACCATCATTATAGCTATGGTGATTTGAGTGTACATGTTGTCCATATACAAAATACTAAATTCCAAGGGCATAATTGTTTATTGTTATTTTTCACTTATTTGTAAGATATTTTTGTCATTTCACCTCTCTTCTCCATAGATTTATGAATTAAAAAATATTTTATTATACATGATGCATCAATGATGAAACTTATTCACTACAAGTTTGAAGGTGCTTTATGCATAACACTTAGTGTCTAACCATACAATTCATGATTTACAAAAGCATTATAAATTCCCATGTTACATAACCTTAAGTCAATGATAAAGGTGTTTCAATTCTGGAGAGTGAAATTTAATTTTTGCAATTTACCTTACATTTGTCAAGGATAGTCAAGGAGGAATGAATTTTACTTATTTTTCCTTATCTCAATTAGAGAAGAAAGGTGTTCTACTCATTTAACCTCAACTCAACTCAACTAGGAAACCATCGTATCCATTTTTCCATTCCTTCAGTGAAGGAGAAAGGTGCTAAAATTATTTTTGTTGGTCATATTGGAGCTAAATGTACCCATAACATGGGTCCATTATGTTAATGTAGATTAAAGAGATAGAAAGGAAATGGAAATTTATTAGCCAATCTATGTTGAATCCATACAGGGCATTGTGGTGTAGGTAAATTCTAAGTGCAGACACAAACAATTCCTCTAGCTCGAGAGAGCGGGTCTAGCCACAAACAAACAATCTATGGAAGATATCCTTAAGATAGAATCAAATAAGAGGGCCTACCTCTTATTACACTATTCATCTTAGTGACGATCTTGCTTCCTTGCTCCAACTATCTTTCATTTCCTTCCTTCGAACACCTGAAACAACTAAATAACAACAAACAACCAACGTGATAACATACAAATTGCATTCAGCCTACTTAATAAGTCAAGAAACATTAAGCCATAAATATGTAAGATGAGCCATAAATATGTAGGAAATCAATTGATAGTTTCATTTATATTAGTTCAAGAGGAGATTATAATTGATGTCTTGGCGTTTTTGTTCTCCTCCGACATATTTGGGTTCCCACACACTTCTTCTAGCATCACATTGATAGCTCCAACAATAATAGTCTCAAGGCTCTTCCCTTTAGTATTCACACCAAAACAAACTCACAATTCTCCTTTAAACATAAACGATAGAGCTACAAACTATGGGTAACTTGTTGATTATCCAAAATCAAAACTCCAACCATAACTTAATTAGGACTAGCTTGCGCTTGGGAAGAAGAGGGGTTTATATAGCTTGGATGGATGGGAGATGGTTCCTGTTCTCATGGGAGAAGGCCTTATCTCTTCGATTAGTTCCATACTAATAGGGTAAAGTAGCCCAAACTGACCTCCTCAACTCCATCTGGCCTAACCATTTACCATACTTTCGTTACGAAGCTTCTAGAGCTAGAAGCTTCGGCTCCATATTTAAAAAACTTTCTGAAAGACGATAGATGCGATTGAGAAGGGGTTTAGTTGATCCGATCAGTGCTAGGGATAGTTGCAATCCCTACATATCAGCACATGGAGGACACGAGTCATTAGTGTCAGTCTTGTAAACTAGGATAAACAAAAGATTTTTGGGAAATGATGCAAAAGTGAATTGTTTTGCTCATGAAGAGGGACACAATGGGAGTTTATTCATGATAGGGAAGCATGTTAGGTAAAATGTAGAGGTCCCCCAAGATCGTAGACAAGGAGTACAAGGATAGTGAAAAAATGATGTGTAACAAATGGCCCCTAAAGCATGAAGGTCGAACTAGAGTGGGGGGTCAAATTCTTTATGAATAAGTGTGAGGAACTGGAGTCCATCGTCAGAAAACTTGCAAGCAAGTATAGATACATATATATCACTAAAAGATCTGAATAATAATACATGAACCATGGTATGGACACAGCCATCCAGAGAATGATCATGCAAATGGATCCAACGCATGGGCGCAGCCATCCAGCAGAAATCATTATAATGAAACCAAGGTATGGTCGTAGCCACCCAATAATGAGAAGGATCACATATAACAACTCATAGTATGGTTGCAGCCATCCATCTGAAAGAGACATGTATATCAACATGACCATTTCACATCGCCTTGCAACCTAGACTTGTGTAATATTAGCCTAGGGTCTTGCGCTCCAAATTACCCAATCAAAGTACAAATCCTAACATGTGGATGAATGTGTTGAAGTCGAACATGCTAAGAATTCACCTGATTACTGGTCAATGATGTGAACAATAACAAGCACGATAGAAACCACCAATAATGACAATGAATCTCAAGGTACTGGAACACATTTTACAGAATGTAAATAAAGGAACGGATGTCGAACACTCGTGAAATCACCCGATCGAAAGCCAATGATGTGAACTTATCATCGAGTGGGAAAAAATTTCCATTAGGGCATGCAAGCTCTAAGGTACTGGAAGGGAATCTCTGGGCTAGCTTCCTGGATAATGAGCTGAAGTCGACAAGGCATTATTGTGTTTTGAGGCAAAATAGGTCAAAAATACTCAAAAACCCTAATATTTCATGGAAAAATGAATCAAATGTGGCAAAAGTGATTATTTTTTACCATTTACCATTTTACCTTTGTGTGAAGAACTTTTTACCCACTTGTGCCCTAATTCTTCTGGAGTAGATTGCAGGAGATCCAGGAGGTCAATCGATGAATCGACAGTTACAGGTAAGAGCCAAGACCTTAAGCTCCATTTTCATACTAATTTTTCCTATTTTTATCAATTTTTTGGGTTTCACGGGGACCTTGTTAGTCCTGAGTGCCACATGAGACTAACAAGTCAAAGTTTCATGCTATTGACTACATGGTGCCCACCATCTTTAACTGAGCAGAAGAAATGAAAATCAACATGAAGTGCCAGCTATCAAAAGCTAAGGTGGGACACCTAAGGCAAATTTTCTTCGGTTCTGTGCTAGTAACCTTCTTCTTGGAACGGGTGTCGTTGTTCTGATACCAGCTAACTGAGGTGGATCTACTAATGCCTCGAGACCCACGGATGGTCTGTTAGAGTGAGTTGATGCCCAAGGTCATGGGGGTCCAACATATGTCGTACAAGCCTGCCTTTTTCTCGTGGCTACGACTACCAATCATCGTATAAGAGGATTGGCTTTATAGCGATATCGACATCTGTGGAGACCCAGATATGCCTCTCCCGTAAGGGGAGGATTTTGATGATGGAGGTAAAAACAAACAACATTTTAGTTTTTTCATGTTTTTTATTGTTCTTGAAATATATGTGTTCATGACACTTTGATTTTATGAATGTGGATGTTGGACCAGAATGCCTTGCTAAGATGTCTCCAATTGCTAGGTGTGTCACTCGGCAGTTTGATGTTGCTTCTTATTAGGAGGGGAGCGACAACGAGGAGGAGATTGCAAGAAATCTCGAGGGTTTGATCCATGGGATCTCAAAGTATGATCGGATGGGTGATGTCCCTCTCCAGTAACAGAGGTATACGATGGAGTGTCAGATTGGATTTGCCGACTGCTAACTCACGTAGCCCGAGCAGTTACATTTTATCATGAGCATCATGCTATTTAGTGCATAGGTCTAGCTTTCCATATTTTTGAGCATTGCAAGCTACGAATGTATATCAAACGCACATATTATTTTTTTAGGTTTTGATGAATGAGAAACATTACTAGAACACACACACACACACACACATATATGTTGTACTTCTTTTCTTACTATGGTACAAATGTTTTTGCTTTTCAGTTTAACATGTTTCGCAAATGTCTATCCAGCACATAATTAGCTAATGCATCTATTAATGTATTCATGTGCCTAGGAATATGATGATAAGTAATGTAATCAAAATTTCTCTCTAGTAGATGAACACCTAGATACATTCTCAAGATCTGAGGGTTTCTAATGGAATATTTCCCATTAAGTTGAAGAACAACAAGCTAGGAATCAAGGTTGACGACCAATTCCCATATGCCAAGAGTAGTAACTTCTGACAATAATTTGATAACCGTGTTATACTCAGTGATGTTATTAGCTGTTCAACCTAGACAGATACCTTGAAGATCAGTCAACTCACCATGGGGCTCATAGATGGCCCATGCCTTAGATGATATATTCCAAGTACTACGGCAAGCACCATCAGCTAAACCGACGTGATAGGACACTGACATTTGCAAAGCAGGAAAAAACATAATAAGCAGATAATCTGCTTGAAAAATACCACACCAAACGACACTGTAAAAAAATAAATGACACACTATTGTACAAAAGTAACCATGCAAGATGACCTAAGCATAGTACTTTTTGAGATAAATCTCATTGCGGGGCTTATCCAAGGGATTTCCCTCATAGTCAATGAGCTCATAGGCCCCTTTCTGTAATACACATTTAACAATGTAGGGCCATTGCCACATGGGTTCAAACTTTCCTGCCCCTAGCTTATCATTAGCCTGATCATACAGAAGAACCAAATCGCCCTCAGAGAAGGCTCGAGGAGAGACAGATTGATCAATGTGAGATTTGACCCGCCTTTTCTATGCTTCAATCCCCAGAGTAGCAAGACGGCGAGTCTCATCAAGTCGTTCTAGGTACAAGAGACACTCTTCTTGGTGTGAGGTCTCAAGGAGAAGTTCGACAGCGAGCTTGAGGGTTGGAGTATCGCACTCAATTGGTAAAGTTGCTTCTAGACCATAGACTAGCTAGAATAGTGTGAATCTAGTTACATCCTTGGTCAGGATTCATATAGTAATATATTAAGTTATATTTTTGGTCATTAATTGTGACAATTAATGACTAAACCAATAAAAAATGAATGACCAAATTTATGACTAAATACACTACTAGATGATAAAATTGAGGAAACCAATTAATGACTAAGCTAAAAATGATTAAAAGTTGGTCGCGTTATAAGATACCATAAATTAGCTACTATTGGTCACCGACTAAAAAATGGTCATTTATATGCAAATTTTAATTGTTTTATTAGTAACTAATTATCCATTTTGTACTAGTGACTGAAGCATCACGACGAGCACTTTGTTCACCACTTCAACTTGGCCATTGGCCTGAGGTTAGTATGAGGTTGAGCCATCGTGGCACAAGCCCAACGTAGAGGTCAGCTTAGCCATCATGTAATCTCAAAAATGGGAGCCATGGTCGGTGACAATGGCTTGAGGCACTCCAAACCTAGAAATAACATGATTCAATAGGAATTGAGCTGCCATTTTACCGTCCGCAGAGTATGTAGGCATCGCTTCGGCCCATTTGGTGAAATAGTCCACAACAACGATAATATACCCATGCCCCCCAGAAAAATGAGGGTTACAGGTCATATAGTTGATGCCCCATTTGGAGAAAGGACCAACTGTAATAACAGGGTGTAGGTGAGCGGGTGGGGTGTGCATCTTTTGTTGGTAAATTTGGCATTCATGACAATTGCGAACAATAAGGATGCAATCGTTGAAGATGGAGGGCTAGAAATAACCAACGCAAAGGATTTTTTGAGTAGTAGCATATCCAGACATACCACATGCCCCAGAATGGAATTCATTCAAAACTCTCTCAGCCTCCTCGAGAGTAAGACATCATCCAAGAACTGAATCGACACCGACACGGTATAACGTATCTCTAATAATATGATAGGGTTGGGATTGATGTCGAACGCGTGAACGATCATCCTAAGTCCACATAGACCGAAATTCAGACATCTAGAGATACACTATGATATCATTGTACCACGAGTCAAGGGTGCTAATAAGGAAAAGAGTCTTGTCTAGGAGCTTCTCATTAGCACCAGCAGGAAGAGACGCAGAAGGAAGGGAGAAAATTAACTCGATGAAAACCAATTATTTCTTAGATTTGGTAGTAGTGAAAACCAAATCAAATTCTTGGAGGATAACAATCTACTTCGAATATTTCCCCCCAGAAATTGACGAGTCAGGATGTAGGTCATGGGGTTGCATTCCGAAATCACAGTGGTAGTGCGTAAGAGAATGTAGTGCCAAAAGCATTGAACATCCTATACGACAACCAAAGCCAACTTCTCAACTTGAGCATAATGCGTCTCAGTATTGAGGATGTTGCGACTGAGGTAATAAATAACATTTTCATTTCCTTCATTATCATCCTGTACTAGTACCATGATGATAGTACTAGAGGATGCAGCTAGATAAAGGAAGTAATCACGATGATAGTTCGGGGGATGCAACAAAGGAGCATTAATGAGGATAGTCTTTAGGTCATCAAAAGACTTTTGAGCGACCTCATCCCAGACAAATGGGGTTCCTTGCTTGAGCAATGAAGATGGAGGGGATAAATTAACTAGGGCCTTGAATTTAAGATGATCAAGGCGAATGCATTCCTTAGAGACAATAAAGTCGACGAGTTGTCCAGATTCGACGTATAAGATACATTTATGCGGATTCAATCGAATGTTATAGTGTCTACAGTGAAGGAAAATTTGACGGAGATGATCAGGGTGATCATGGCACTTACGAGAATGAGTGGGAAGGTCATCCACGTGAGGCTGAACGATGTTTCGAATGTCATGGAACACATAAGACATCGCTCTCTGAAATGTAGCCCCAACATTCTTAAGACCAAAAGGGAGATTTTTGTACACGAAAGTACCCCAAGGGTAGATAAACGCTGTCTTTTCTTGGTATGCCGGTGCAATGTTAATTTGGTTGTAATCGGAAAAACTATCTATAAAGGAAAAAATTTCACTCCCAGCACATTCATCAATGATCTAATCGATGAAGGGAGTGGATAGTTGTCTTTCAGACAGGCACGATTGAGATCACGGTAATCAATGAAAATGCGAATAGTACCTTGTTTCTTTATCACCAGTAAAATATTTGACACCCACTTTGTTAGAGGGATCAAATAAATAAAGCTTTGAGAATTTTTTCAACTTCACCCTTGATGGCGACCACTTTTCTAGGGTGCACTAGGCGAAGATGTTGGCCAACGGGCTTCACATGAGGGTAAGTCGGTATTTCGTGCACGACTATACTTGGGTAAATGTCGGGAATTGCTTCGTATGACCATGCAAACACATCGTGGAACTCTTGGAACAGATGAGTATAGAGCTTGATCTCGTCTAGAGAACAAGTTACCTTGATATGTACATTTTCAATGATACCAGGCTTGACAGGAATATCAATTGGCATCATTTGGGTAATGTTAACCATGTTTCCTTCTAACCAAACTTCATGAGTCATGATCAACCTCTGAAGTGGTAGGGAGGGGAACTGAGAAGAGAACTCCTTGAGACAAGTAGACATGACTGTCAAGCTAGGCAGGAATGGGGAATGATGATGAGTGTCATTTAAGGTGTTTCCTCCAGAGACATTACTTCCATGATACTCTCATTAGAAAGAAAAGTCTCGGCTAAGGGATCAGGAGATTCCAAAGCACCAAGCCATGGGGATTGAGAATATGAATCGAGAGATGTCCTCGACACAGAAATATCAGAGGATATAGAACTTGAGGCTGAAACAATTTCCACCTAATTGATTTCGACCAAACTTAGTGGCATAACCTCGCCCCATGTATCAACAAGATCTGGTGAAGGTATGACCCAAGGATCAGATTTGACCGAGATCATGTTGATAGAGGCAACATGACGAGGTGGGAAGCCCTTCTCCCACACTCTCATAAGGAGCACCCATGTGCTTGACATGCAGAACATTGCCATCGGAGGAGGAAGAGGCAAAGGACAATTGGTCGATTGTGACTATCATCCCTTGATGGCGAAAATGAATCACGTGGAATAGGGAGGAGGCTACAACATGAAGAAGATTATAATTGAGATTAGCGTCAACGATCTCTACTTCAGCATGTACTGTCTTGCCCTCCAAAGTAGTGGCAAGGTTGGGTAGGACACTGAATGGTCGCGAATCACGCTCGTCGAAAGCCTCCAAGGTGTTAGGGGACTGGTTCAGATTAGGAGAACCAATTGCCTTCCAACAAGCAGCTGACATGATGCAGGTAGAGGAACCTTCATCGATGATGGTCCTATGAATGTTTTTCTCATTGATGATTACCTAAATGAGAAAGGAAATCTGATGAGGAAGATGCAGAACGTGGTTTTCTAAATCAAAACATATAATATTTGAATCAGTACGATCAATACCTCCAATAGCCTATAGTAATGATTTCCCGTGAGACGAGCAGCTTTGTAGTACCTTGAGAGTAGACATAGATGATGGTGCCTGAGCCAAATCCTCAACAATATTATAGTGCTGAGCAGCTCGAGCATTGGGATTGTACAAGGACTTTCGTAGCACACCTCGAGAAGGTGGTCGAATGATGGAATGAGGGTTTGGTCGCTCTAAATGAAGAGGACCAAAACTTGACGGGGTAGAAGAATAAGGGGTACCTTCTTTTTCTTTCCCTACTATCAGGGCATGAGTTTGATAATATTTTGATATAATAGCCACATTAATGGGTGTACTCATTATGAACACTTGTGAACTTGAGGAAACAAAGGACTGAGGTTGGTCTACCATTTGGGTCTGCTGGGACGGAAACAACTCTTTTAGGACAATTGGGGTCCCTTTGAGCAAATGAATAACTTTGGATCCTCTAGGATAATCCTTAGTATAATGATCCTCCTCACAAATGAGGCACTGATACTTAGGCTTCCATTGAGAAGCATCACTAGTAGAGGACTTAGGACAACCCTATTTTTGGGCATTGGCTTTACCCTTGCCTTTTCTTTTTTTCTTACCTTTCGAGGATTGTCCTCTGTAGTAGACTAAATAGCGTGTACCTATGAGGTTTTACTAGGGCTAGATGGATTACGAGAAGACTCAATGGAAGTAGTGTTGAAGATCGACTTCTGTTTGGAAGAATATTTTGCAGGGTTCTAAGTCACTGAACCAATTACTCCATCAATAGGAGGGCCAGTGGGAGAGTTATATGTCATCAAATCAGATGATGGTCTAGGCACATCGGGTAACACATCATATAACGTTCCAGACTGTGAATAGACAAGGTCTAGATACTGGGCACGCGCGATGGCTTGTTCCTCATTGACACATCCTCCCATAGCTATTTCCTCAGGAATTTTGTTGACGAAGGATTTGGTGAACCATTCGATCAACAACTGATCAACAATATCAAACTTAATCAGGTGATGCCTACACCTCCATTCATGGATATGATCAGAGATATGGGTTGCAGTGTCTTGCTTGAGCAGCATTACCAAATGGGTGTCAGTTTCATAGACCGACAATTGGAAATGTGTGAGAAAGGACATGGCATGAGTGTTAAAGTCATGATAGGTATTATGAGGGAGCTCGATATACCACTTGCCCTAGCTCCTGTAAGAGTTCATTGGAAAAAAAAAGAAGAATGGAATCATCAACGTAGGAATTCGAGGAGCACGAGAGGTGATATGTCATCACGTGGGCTTGAGGGTCCTCTTTTCCTTTTCCTTCAAACTTCGAACAATCAATCAAAATATTGGAAGGGACTGGAGGCCAGCATGGAAAATGAAGAATTGGATCTTTCGTAAGTCGAGACACATATGGAAACTCTAGTGTAGCCAAGAACGACAATTGAGTATTAAAAGTCATTGGAGGTCGATAAGAGGGTCCAACCAGAGGAGCCCATCCCTGCTGGTAAGGATTTTGTCCCCATAGTGGAGGGTTTTGTCCATATGGTATTTGAATTTGTCCCCAATATCGGTTTCGTTGCTCGTAGGGACGACTTTGACCTTGAAAACCTTGAAACTCTCTAGCCATAGGTTTTTGAAAAGCAACGTACTGGTTAAAAGGCTGTTGAGCCTATTGACCTTGGACATATGGATCTTGCACCTTTTGTCCTTGGACATACGGGTTTTGAACCTGTTTCCCCTGGACATAAGGATTTAAGACCTGCTGCCCTTGGACATTAGGATTTTGGGCCTGCTGCTACAAGTATTGTCCCTGACCTTGTCCTTGCAAGGGTTGACCCTGTTGATATGAGTATAAGGGTTTTTGTTGCCCGAGTTGGATTTGCTGCTATAAGGGTTAACCTTGCTGCAGCAAAGGTTGTCCCTATGGCTGCAGACGTTGGCCTTGTGAAGACATAGGCTGGGAGGTTTGTTGAACATACTACATCTACGACTGCATGGTTTGCTACAATTGTTGCAAGGATTGACCCTGCAACTATTGCAGTTCTCCTTGTTGCAGCATCACTTGTCCCTGCTGCTACATGGATGGCCCCGGTTGTAACAAAGGTTTTCCTTGTTGCTGCAGAGGCTATCCTTGCTACTGAAAGGGTACTTGAACAGTTCTCGAATTGATACCTTGAAAATTTTTGAATTGTATCTAGCCATAGCCACCGGGAATGGTGGATGGACCAAGCTGAACATATTATCCAGGGTGAAGGGTGTAAGGCAGATTGACCATTCCTTGGGAACCATATGGAACATAAGGAGTTTGGTACTAAACCTGAGCCTCATAAGGCTACTGATACTAGAAATTTCTTGACCCAGATGGACCAATGAGATTTTGGACCTGTTGGTACTAGACATTGCTTGACCCAGCAGGACCAGTAGGGTTTTGAATAGCATCAGGGGAAGGTTGGTTCATCCCATCCATGTGAGCTTGTGAGCCACTCACGTTGGTTATGCCTAACACCATAGAAACATTCAGATTCTACCCCCTAGGCCGCACAACCTGTCTACTTACTGGAGGGATTAACAAACTCAGAGAGACATGACTCGAGACCGTTGGTTGAACCAGACGGGTTACTTAGACCGATGAGAAAATAGGATTCAGAATGGTAGGTTGCACCGGGATTGAAGTAACTGCAGAAACCACCATCTGTTGGGAGGTCGGGTTCTGAAGGAACGGACCTGTGGTAGGCATAGTGCCAAATGCCCAAATAGGGTTATGATAAAGTGATGAGGCACTAGGTGTACTTGAGAGCAACTGTGCTAAAGTCACATAATTAGGTGGAAAATCTCGATAAACACTGATGGGAATGCTTCTCGTGTAGGGGAAACCTTCAGGTGGAAAAGGATATTCTTCCTCTTCGATAGTGTATGGAGTGGAGACCTTCGAGTGAGCTGGAGAGGAAACTTAAATTTCGCCTTTAGATTTGATAGGTGGAAACAAGTGATGGCGATGGCCAAATATGTTCGAGGGGATAATTCCAAAGGAGTACCCAGCTGATCGTACAGAGTGTATGGATGCTACGGTGATATCACAATAGGATTGAACAAAGGATGCAGAGGACAAACAACCAGTTCAAGCTGACCTTTAATAGTCGTCAAACTCTCAAGATTCTAGATAGGATTGTTCGAAGAATCCAGGCTAGTATCAGAAAGTGACCTAGTATCCAAGGGAGGTGGAGGACGAGATGACAAAGGTTAAAGACTCAGAACAATTTCGAGTTCAACATCTTAGTCCTCAAGTTACTGCAGTGATTCAGGAAATGGCTCCTTTGACAATCTTTTAGATGGAGGAGAGGAAGAGGAACTAGGTGAACCAGATGGTTCAACCACGATGACTTCATCTCAAATAACAGGAAAAGAGAGATAAATTTTGAGGCTTTAAAAATGTACTTTAAGGAATACTCATGATATGGTCTGGAAACGACTAACAGGGATGTTATGAGATTGTGGGCAGCAATTTTTTAAGACGCATAAACAAACTGGTGCTCCTTCATGTTTTAAGACTCGAGAAAGAAACAAAGATGACTCTATCACTTTCATTTTGAAACGAGCTCAAAAGGACAAGCGCTCAGATGGTCTTTTAAGTTTAATGAGTCAAAAATATCAAATGAGTACTGAGGATGATCTAGGTAAAAAGGACTACCAAGTAACCGTGAACTGCAGCATACCTCCTGGCTATTAGATATTATTAAAATGATTAATTTTTTTAATAGTTAATAAATTACAAGATTAAAATTAATTAAATTCTTTTGGTAGTTACTAAGAATTAAAATCAATTTATATAATAAAAAAATATATTATTATATAAAGATATAAAGAAATTAAAAATTAATAATACTAAATATATAAATTAATAAAAAATATGAAATTATTTATATTATTATTAACATTAAAATATTTAAATTAAAGTTAGATATCAAAACATACTCATATATTATATATATAAAGAGTGTAAAGAAAATTAAATTATTTCCTAAATATGAAATTAAAAAATTATAATTAATAAAATTATATAACAAGATAAAAATATTATTTTTAATATTGATAAAATAAAAATAATAGTAAAATAAATATTTTAAAATTTTTTATTTATATATAATTGAAATTACTAAATTTTATTAAAATATTTTTTTTAATACTTTTTAATTGCAATAAAGACAATTCCACAAGATGGTAAGAAAAAAATGAGACCTTTCTAATGAACACTAAATTATACAACATATTGTCCATTTTTAAAGTGGCATAACCATGATATTTCCATAAACGAGACACACCAAAGGAGCGAACCGATAATGTAAAAGTAACCACAAGTACATGTAGATCCGGAAGAGAAGAACAGACATGAAATGCTTCTCATAGCACCCTCAAGTATGAGCCTCGCTCGCCATAAGATCTGTAATTGGATGGTCATCAATGTACTCATATATCCAAAGTGACTAATACTAAAAATACCAAAACCAATACCTAAACTGACATAAAAAATTTCATGAATGACATGGACATGATAGTGAAAATAGGAAGTGATGGACATACATAATACTGGAAATGTTGAGCATCTCAATACTACAAACAATCCAAAGGTACCATCTCGAGTCCGGTAGCCATGACTAATAAAAAATGAATAACACTGAAAATACCTTAAATTTATAGAAATATAATTCAAATTTCTCCATGACAATGTAATCCCAAAACACGCACCAGTAACCTTCACACTAATCTGATTAACCAAACCAAGTTGAAATCGTCATAATGAAACCATACCTCGAGATGGATGACCAAAATTGAAGCAAAAAGAAGAAGACCAACGAAAGTTAATCCTAATTAGAGAAGATAATTTTCAAGTATTGTGCATTGTCCATTGGAGGATTAGTGTGATCGCCAAGCAAATCAGTGAGGTCACCTAAAGCTGAATCCAGCACAAGAAAACTTTCAACCCTAGTTAATAACGAATCCATAATATAAACATAATTGTTTATTCATGAGCATTTGTTTAGTGTCTTCAAGTGAAAAAAATACATTATAATTTTCGAACTACTTAATCCTTAAAAATTAAATGCAACAAGGTATCCATTTGTTGGTGAAGAGCTAAGAAATTCAAGAAATGAAGCCTAAGTTTCCTGAATCTACCAAGAACAGGGACCTTAGTAATATCTTCACCAACAATATTTGAATCTGAGTGATATGGATGTTCAATAGACTCTAACTCCAACAAGAGAATTCCTTTTTCACTTCTAAGGGAATCACATTGAAAAAAGTCTCAACTAAATCATAAGTAAAAGAATGAATACATTTATGCTCAACAATACCCAAGTTGCCCCCTTATGCTCAACATTCTCTCATGAGGAGGCATAACCACAATGATAAAATAACAAATAGGACCACTCAAAGACCCTCTACCTGCGAAGCAAGATGAAGAAAAAAACATTGATCTTGAAACCCTGACTAAAAGATTAGCAAGTCGTGACCCACTAGCCACACCAGAGGACTAAACCCCAACAAATTATCAAATTCCCCACAACAAAAAGACATAAAACATTATAATCCCCAATACCTTATTAGAGATATTGACACAAACAAAGGACAAGAGAAAAACAATACTCTGACCAAGAGCAAGGGTGAATCCAATGCTTAAAAAACTCAGAAACACTAGCAAGGCGAAAGAAAACACTACCATATATAACCTCTACTTTGCAAAGTTGAAGGATAACGATAATGACATACATATGAAACCAACGAAAACAACCTAGAGCAAAGATACCCTAATTGATAAAACTATGACCTATGTAGAGATAACAAGCTCCAACCTTTGACATAATTCAGAACCAAAAAATGGTAGAAAAGTACCTCCAAACTTGCTAACGAAGGCCTAGACTCAAATCGAAGTAGAAACCCAGACTTTGCAACCACACAACAATAAACACAACACAATGTGGACTCAATTCGAATGAAAAACCCAAACAATACATCCATGCAACAAGAAACAACACACAACAACCATAAAAGAATCCAAAGGAAGGAGGTCGAGGATAACTCCTCACCTCCAATCCCACAGTTCACGTACTTTGGCCACCCTAGTGTCATTAACATGCATTTAAAATGATGAGGCTGATATCGTTCAAACCCAAAACCATCAAATGGTGATTGCCATGCCTCACCCAAATTGTGACACATGTTATCTATTCTGCATTTCATACAACGAAACTCCCTATCTACCCACATAACGACACCATCGGAGAAAATAAACTATAAAATTAAAACAAATATTAGTAAAAATGTAATATGAAAACTATTTATATATTTTTAAATTTTTTATATTAACATATTTTGATATTCTAAAAATTATTATTTATGCA
>APFE031394331.1:40963-54274 GCA_000404065.3 Pinus taeda
TAAAAATAGTAAATTGTGCTATAATTAAGGAAACTGAAAAAAACTACACGAAGCACTAGAGGGGATCCAAGTCGAATTTGCGGGTGGCCACCAATATCCACCTGGATCATTGGAGGTCCTCATCATCTCCAAATTGAGTGCATGATAGCTCATTGGAAAAATATGTTTTCATTTAACTCATCAAGTAAGTCTTTTGGACATTCCATCTAGGAGAAAAATTGCTTTTCCCAAGGTCATCTCAGAAGTGCATTTACTCTCCTAAGGCAAATGATGTTTTGGACATTTCTCCCAAACCATGAGACCTGTGTAAAAAATTAAGGAGGGTTTTATTCTTGAGTCTATGATGGAAAAAAATCTCTCTCACTTTTTTTAAATTCATCTTTTCTTGCTCAAAAACATCATTTGAATAAAACCTATACTGATGTGAGGAATAGGGGATTTGTAGAAATGAAGGGAAATGAAGGGGATGAGGGGCTTCTAAATTCTTGAGAAACTTTTGGGAAGTAGGGTGGGATGTTAGGAAGTAGGAGAAAGTGGAATTTCAAGTATTTAGTGAGGGGAAGGGGTCCAAAAGGGAAAAACACATGCCTAACCTAGAAAAGTGTCAAATTGTAGCAATAGGCTAGGGTTTGTGGGAAAATGATGAATTTGAGGGATATAAGTGATGGGAAGTGTTTAAGAAGTTATATTAAGGATAGGGAAACATGTATGAGCATTAGGATACAAGTTTCGTTGATGATTTGACCATCCAAGAAAAATTACCTTCAAAACCCTAGGAGAGGGAAATGAGCCTTACCTAAGCACAACTGAAGCACAAACAAGGTGTAAAATGACCCATTGGAACCTGGAATAATTATGAAAATTATTTGAATGATGGTACACTCAACCGAATGGTGACATGGACCAATACTTGGAAAACCTTGGAAGGAGTGAAAACAGTCCTAGACCTAATACCTAGTGACCAAATTTTACTAGAAGATTCACTGAAATGACAAAAATTTGACTTTGAAACCCCAAGACCACTTTATAAGAACATATTTGATCATTGGTGGAAGGCTAAAAAGACTGACACTAACATTATGGTGGCCAGAATGATCCTCCTGATGGGGCTCCTACTCTAAATGGTGTGAGGTATAATTAGGACTTCATATCAGGGAGACCCCACGTATGTTGGCAGTATCCAACACCGTGCTAGAAGGAGGGCTAGATGACAACCTGAGTTCGTTGAGTCTATTTTGAACCTCTTACCTTAAATTACTCATTCCTAAATCATACTCCCGGGGTGTTCTTCTAATAGATCCAATGGTCAACTTTTAATCCCTCATGAACCCCTTTATAAATTGTCTCAATTAAATTTTGATGGTGAGGGTGAAATATTCATAGCTTAGCATATATATAATTTTCTCTATTTTTGTGAATTTTGTGAAATTGATTGTAAAGATGTTTCTTGTGTTCTTTCCTTCCTCACTCTTGAAGGTTGAGCTAGCTGATGGTGTCATATCTTACCATCTACTTCCATTCAATCAATTGATCAATTTCTCAAGGAGTTTCATCAGGCCTTTAATAGGTATGATTAATCAATTTAGAATGGAGCCTAATGACTTAATAGAGGAATTTTCCAATATATTTCTTCACCAGTGTTATGAATTTCCTAAAGAATATTTGGATTGGGATTTCATCAAGGAAAAGTTTCAACATTTGGTTCACCTATTTGGATCATTGTAAATACGAAACCTCAGATAATTCTTTCCTCCCAACTTATGAAAACCATGAGATACCTCTAATTTCATAGGAAGAACCTACTACTCATTTTGTTCCTTGTCCTCCTTCATTTTCAATACCAAATTGGATGCCTCTTGGTGATGATGGTGAAGTGGGGAAATCCAAAAATCAAATTGTTGTTCCGTCTATTCAACCTTCATTCACTTCCCATGATCCAGATCAAATGAAGGAAAACTTTGAATGGTTCATGAGGCCTAAGATGAAGACTCACCCCTTGAATTTTCAAGATGATATTAACACTTGTAACTCCAATCTTGAAAGCATCTTTCAAGGGATATGTGTTCTCCTCTATCATCTCATTCTCAACCCCTTGCCCCTTGATCTACTTGATTAGTATTTTCCAAATATAAACAATGATCAAGTGCAAGGTAGTCACATTTCATAGGTAGAGGAGTGGAAAGGTGAAGATTCATTCGATCTTCTCTTTTTCAAAGTTGGATTTGTCAAAATGTGTTCCTCCATCCTTCACTGATTTCAAATCTACTAATATCAATAGTTAATAAAATGAAATCAATTTTCTTAATCAATCTGATCAACCAATGATGACGATGGATTCCATGCAGATAGTAGTGATTTGGTTAATTTAACTTATATTAGTATATTTCCACATGTAATTTGAAATCTGAATCCTTTCTTAACATGTAGCTATCCAACTTTTCAAGGTTCCAGAACTTTTCAAGAAGTCAAGGCACTTCAACTTCTGTTGATGGTTATGTCAAGTTCTTGTAATCCTAATAAGATGCATGAACCAAGTTAGATATGTATTTTCTATCAAAAATCTTTTCTTTGCATGGTTTCACTAGATGCAAAATCTTTCTTGAGAGACTTTCAGACTTTGGATATAGTTTTTCTATTTCTCAAAGTTTGGTTTCTGATCGGATAGAGGATTTTGTTTTAGTTAGTTTACCTTCATGCAATTCTCTTGTGTCAAACTTGGGTTTTGAGTGTATAAATTTCATGGATTTACAGAGATGTGAAGTTGATCCTTTAAAAGGTGTATAAATTTGATAAAAATTACAACTGCTCAAGATTTCAAACTGAAAAACAAGAGACACAATTCTACTCTACTGATATGCGGAATGGAAATCACAATTTAGAACAACATGCATAGACATGAGACAAGAAAAACCACAAGTACACAGTGATTTCTAGGGGAGCTCAACTGGGAAAAAAGCCTCAATCCTCTTTGCATTAATTAGTTGAATATAGAAACTATTACAATTGCTTGCTCAAATTCTGAGCACAACCTGCAAAAGGATAACTATTCTCTACGCTGAATGAGAAACTATGGTCAACACTTAGCCAATTATCTGCTCTTCTAGCCTCCTATTTCCTTGCACAAATATGAGCAAATTATAGCTCCTAAACAATCGGGAAGTCCCTATTTCATTATGCAATTCCCAAGGAATTGATATCCTGAATTCATGCAACAATTGTACACTCAACTAGTATACAACTCATGTTACACTAGCCTTAGCTCCACCACCTCAGTTGAGAAATTCGAATTCAATGCATGCATGGGCTATTTTAGTCTGATTGATCAGTTAACTAGTAGATCTATGAGTTAGATTGTTGTACCATTGCATAACTGACCTTCAACTGAATCTATCATATTCGTTTTCCCTTACAATATCCTCCTCAAAATTCCATGCCGTTAATTGAAAATTCATCTTCTAATGGGTTTCAAGGTTTTCAAGAGGATGGCTTTGAGTTTCATGATCAAATTTATGATTGGCTGAAAGCATCTTACTTAGCAAGACCTTTGCAAATAATAGGCTTTGATCTTTTCTGATGTTTGCTAAGCAAGACAACATGGATGAATGTACACTCACAATAATTTTTCAAGGTTAGTATGATTGTGGTTTTAACCCAAAAAGTAAGGTGGTAGGTTTGTTAAAGTTAATTTATTTGATACATCTTTTTGCATCTAGAAAATACCTTCAACCTTTTGTGTAAGATATTCATGTGTTTATCTTCTCCTTTTCACATTATTTTATATTCATTTTAATCACTTGTATAGTTGTGATTGCAAGTCGGGAGTAGTTATGATGGTTACACTGGAAATTCCATTACACTTGACCCTAACCTTCTATATGGTTAGGTTAGGAGTAGGTCTATTTGCATTCTATTTTATTTTTGCACTCATCTCGCACGTTCTCTCAATCTAGGATTTTCATTCGTCTTGTTTTCTTATTTTATGTTCCACATGTTTCTTTTCAGTTGAGTTTTATATTTTCTTTGTATTGTTGATTTTATTTCTTTGTTTTCACTTTTATTTTATTTTGTGTTTTGTTTAATAAGACTTTGCATGAAAGATGCTCCTTTTGGCTCAAAAGACAATGTGGTAAAACTTGAAAAGGGAAATTGTGATGACAAATAATGCTTGGCTAATTTGTTGCCTCTTCTCTAATTTGGTTTACATATATTTAAATTCAATGATGTTTGAATGGAAAATATGGTCCATTCTAATGGAAATCCATAAGCAAAATCATGACACCCATACCTATACTAGGATCTTCATTCCTTAATTCGAAATCCAACTAAGTATAGAAGGGAAAGTGGAAAATCAAAGGTGAGAAAAATGTTGGGTTGAGGGGGCTTGGACTCAAGTTTAAAGTTAGCTGTGCTAACCAACAAAGACGTACACTATTGACCCTTTCAGCAACAACCCGCGTAGCACACGCTGTAGTCTCACCTGAGGCAGTAATGGGGGATGATGCTAGAACCAGGTTTCTACATCCAAAGGACTATGTGATGTGTTTTTGACAAACTTGTGGCTTTATCTTGACCTTCACGAACCCTAACCCTTAAAACTAAGAAATTACATCAATTAACAGTTAGCAGATCTATGCCCTTCGCCGATTGCGATAAACATTCATAACATCATATAAATACACAGATATACTTATTCATGAATATTTTAAGTACTTTCCTAGATTAATTACATTCAACAGATCAAAAACACAGTTAATTCATAGATAAATAGTAATACACAAATACATAGATAATTCTTCAAATCCAGTCTTTATTATGCTTAAGATCTTCAATTACATTCCTTTCAATCCTTGCACACACAGCTGCAGGGGCACACACACTAAGCTGCAGACTTACCAAGGTCTCCATGCACACAACTGTAGGAGCCTTCCTCTTTGCCCAAGTACAAAATAGACAAAAATAGACCCAAATATTTCACTTCTATCCTTTGCTATTTGCTTCTATGACTCTTTTTTATATCCTTCTTCATTACAATACCATGGTCTGCGAACCATGGGTAGATCTCAAAATAACTAAGGGTTTTTGACCTTCCTAAAGCCCCTTTGACTCCTATCAACTTGCATTACTCACGCTTCGCTCCTTAAAATGTGAACAATTTACAATATTTGCCAAACCTTTACAAAATTTGACCCGCGAAACGTCATCCCAACAGGCCCCCAACACATAGTTGTTACTTGTATCGAGTCACTCTGCTGGTCTTGCCTTGACATTTTCTTGTAGACCACTGAATTTGATCTTCAATGCTTGAAGATCTGTTGTTCCCTACGCAACGGCCTGACAAACCTATTTGACCAATTTCTCTGTGGTTAGACCTTTGACTGCAAGGTCCATGGTTCTCTACATCTACTGTAGAGCCTTTAACTTTCTCTGGACTGTCTGTAATAGCTGGCTAGCCTCGTTGGCCTACGTCTGTGTCCTGGACAAGATAATGGAGGGCTTCTGATGCAGCTCATCAATCATGGTCTGGATGAACTTTCTTGCTCCTGGTATTTTGCTAACTCAAACTAGAGAGAACCCCTTGGTAATGGTACTGGGCTAAGCCTAGATGTTATTTCCATAGCACTAATTCTCGGCATGCTAGCTTTATCCATGCTCGCTTGGATCACCCCTATCTGGACCTGCAATTCCTTTAGGCCTTGCTGTACTTTGTCAAATACTTGATGGTATTGGTCCACGATGTGTCCCCATATAGTTTTAGTGGCGGAGTGGAAAACATCACCTATTTCATCAAGGTCCCCCTCTGTGAGGACCACTGGTGTCGTAAACACAAACTTATTAGACTTCTACTTCTTACGAGGTGTCATGGTACTTCACTTCTACCTCTTCTTGACCCTAAAGGGGGACTCCAAGTTTGTGTCGCCTTCCTCTTCTCCTTCGGTTTCAACCTCAATAGTGACTTGCAATGTTGCTGCAACTTTCTCCTTTGGTGCTTCCTTCTCTTTTGCAGAAACCTTTTCTTTTGGCACTTCCTTCTCTTTTGTGGAGGTCGTTTCCTATTGCTACCATTTCTTTCTGCGCTGCCTTTTAATTTTATGCGGCTTTTCTTTGTGCGCTTCCTTTTATTTAGTAGAAGCCTTCCATGCTTCTTTCTCTTTGTCTTTCTTTGCAGCGATGGTTTTCTCGTTTTTGCCTTCTGTGACCTTACTTGTTCCTGTGCCTTCATCAGATGGGGTGAGCCATTCACTCGACCATTTGATGATGACCCCCATAATGTCATCCTCTACGACTGAATATGGAAGCTTATTCCATGTTTGTACGACATCCTTCTTTGCGCGTATGGATAGATTGTGAAAATCTACCTTGAAATCTACAATATTAGTATACTTTGCATGCAAGATTGGTGATAATCATTGTTGTTGGTTGATCACCATCCGCAACTCTGACTCGAATAAGACCCATAAGGTCTTTTTTTCCATGATGCGGTCAAGATTCTTCTTCACCTGAAGCGAGGGGAATTTTGCAGCATCACGTAAGTCTGGATCATGTGTTGGGAGCTGGCTCTCCTCAGGCATCCTCCAAGCTACCAGCATGATCAACATAAGTAACCATGTGTAGTGGAATGCCTTGCCATCCTCTTGGGCTTTGCGGAAATCCTCCAAGAAATCATGACAGAGATACTTGGCCCAATTGTGTTGGACCCATTTGTTGCACTACACAATTAGAGATACTATTGGTGCCAACACTTCATCGACGCAACACTTCCACATTATTTTTCCAGCCAAAATTTGTGAAGAAAACTGAAAAAATCCATCTGATATGGATCTAATTGCATAGCTGCATGACTTCTTTACCAACCCGAAGTCGTTCTTCCTCTGTTCTGCTAGATTCTTCTCCTGCGATTTACCCACAAAAGCATTTGTGTGGTTCACACCCTGATAAGGCAACAAGGTTATTCATTGGACCAACATGTTGTCAATTGGAATGGGCCCTGCCAACCAAAGTCACTCATCATGAACCAATGCCAAAAATTGACACACACAGATAGTAGTAATGATGCTATGGCTAAAGTGTGGCACCCAAAACATGTTAAGAAATCCTGCACGCTCAATTCCAGCCGCCCACTTCATTGGCTCAACCCTGGTGACACCCGAATCCTCATAGTAGACCAATTTCAAGTATTTTTTGGGTTCCAATTGTGGGAACTTTGCATGATCACCCAGGTCCCAGTTCTCCATCTTCAAAACTGGTACCCAGGCCAACAAATCACCATCCATAGGTAAATCCTCTGGTAGCAAGGGTTTGAAGACCTAGAATTTCACTGAGTCTGGGTCCTTAGTCACTTTGGTGATGGATTTCCTAGGGAGTACATAAGGTGGTAGCCAAGTAATCAACACTGCTTCATCTACATCAACATCTTCAACCCCCATATTCAATTCTTCCACATCCAAGTCTAGGGGTTCTGTCAGTTGCTTTCTTTTATCCATCTGACCCTTATATCTAATCTCCATTGGATTTTTGCACAGTGATTTCCACACTTAAGCTTGCTATGGCTTCTTTTGCTTCTTCTCTCCTGCCGTAGAGGCAGTGGGTTTAAGCCTCAATGACCTAGGCGTTGTGGTAGGGACTGGGGGTGTGTAGTCATTCTCTCCCATAATAGTTCCTTCTTCCACTCAGGTAAACCCTCCTCCAACCCAAATCCTTGCTGCGAAAACTTCTTATGTATCTATTTCCAATCCCATCTATACATGCAATAATCATCTTGGTGCAAACTAAGCCGCAAAATCTCAAGGAAATCTCTCTGGAAGTAAAGTGTTTGAATGTGGAGAGGGATCCTATATTTATAGCCCTTTTTGAATTGAAATCCATCAATTCCCTCCAAATCTCCATCATTAATTCTATTTTGGCGGCATAGTTTCGAAGATATGCTCCTTAAATGCTTTCCTCGTATTCCCTTTAATGGAAAAATAGCCATCCCATCATTTACAATGTTTCCAAAGACTACCTTCTAGCCAGGTTGTGCGGGACCCATTGTGCTAGCATAACTTCTTCATCGTAGCTCCATTCTACGTCTTTCTTCTAATCGACGTGCAACACATTCACTTCACCAAACTGTCCTTCTGGCAGTGTAGTTTATAGTCCCACACTTCCTTGCAACTTCCTAAAGTACTAATATTGTCCTGCATCCATATAGTCATCGCATAAGGGTGGGATCACCCCTGTACAACTTCAACTGACTCCATTATTCTTCCTAGAAATAACTCCCCGTTCAGCTTCACGAGCTGAACTACACCTCCATCTGTAGTCTCCTTGATGATGTATGGTCCTAGCTAATGCATCTGAAACATTCCTGGAAACTTCATAATTTTTTTTATCATACATCAGTACTAAATCTCCATTTTTAAAGGTGCGCTACTTAATGTGGTGATCACAGCATGCCTTTCCTCTAGCCTTCTGCACCTGTTGATGAAAACTTTCCAGGAAGCAATCTTCTTCTAAATCAAGTATCTGTGGGAGGCATTCTTCCATGGTATCCTAATCGGCCATCTCTGTGACTGCAAAATTCCTGAAACGGCATGATGTACTCCATTGGCATCACTACCTCTTGTCCATAAACCACCCATAAATCAACCGAAATGGTGTCTACCTAGTCAACTTATTACAAGAAGTTCTATGTACCCAAAGAACAACTAGTATGTGCACATCCCAATAGTTCCTATTTGCATTACACATCTTTGTCAAAGAATTCTCTAGGAGTTTATTAAAGGCTTCAACTATGCCATTTGCTTGAGGATGATATGGCGTGATTTTCTGATGATACATTTGGAATTCTTCAAGAAAAGTAGATATTGTTTCGTTCAATAAATGTGAACCCCTATCACTCATCAAAATATTAGGACAACCAAACCTAGAAAAAATGTATTCAAATATGAACTTCGTAGCTATAGTCACACTACAATCCTTCATGGGCTGTGCCTCAACCAACTTGGTCAAGTATTTTGTCACTGTGATGATGTATCATGCTCCTGTCTTCTTTCCTGGTGGTTGAATAGGTCCTACAAAATATATTTCCCATTTATCGAATACCTATAGCGAGACCTACGGGTTTAGAGGAAATTCATCCCTTCATGACGGACTCCCAGTCCTCTGACAGACATCACATTCCCTACAATATTCCTTGTAATCCTTGCACATAGTTGGCCACCATAGCCCAACTCGTAGGATCTTCTATGTAGTTTCCCTTCCCGTATAATGTCCTCCAGCAACTTCTCCATGTGCTTTAGTGAGAATACTTTGTCATTCATAATTTAGTACATACTTGGGCAGAACTTCATCTAAGCCCATTTGATACCAGTGTCCTACAATGACAAGGAAATCCACAACCTTGAACACCAATTCTTTCTTCTATTGCATTGTATACCCTTCAGGACATGTACCTGTAGACATGAATTGGATTATATTTGCAAAATGTTCATATGAAACACGCACAACAAAGAGTTGCACATCATGAAATCCTTCATCAAGACTTGTAGACTCTTTACCATTCTCAATTTGTGAAAGGTGATTGGGTCCAACATTTAATCTCCCTGGCTTCACAAATACTTCAAAGTCGTACTCCTAAAATAACAATAAACACCTAGAAATTCCCTCTACCCAACACAAGCTTGTTGACCAGATACTTCAAAGCGGAATGGTCTGTGTACATTTTTAAGTGTGCACCCAACAAATAATGCCTGAACTTCTAGAGCACATATACCATCACCAATCCTTCATGCTCCATGGTTGAATAATTATTCGCTGCCTTAGACAACTTCCTGCTCACAAATGTAATTGGATGGTCAATATCTCCTGCACCTGGTTGGGTTAACACGGCTTCTAATGCTATGGAGGATGCATCTACATGTACATGGACTTATTTCTTCCAATTGGGGAACACTAGAATGGGTGTGGTAACCATCTTTTCCTTCAACACATCTAAGCTTTTCTGGAAATCATCATCCCAACAAAATGTCACATCCTTCTTCAATAATTTTTCCATGGGCACAGTGATCTGCGCATATGCCTTGATGAACTTCCTATAATATCCTGTATGGACCAATGTTGTGTGCAACTGTTTTACATTCCTTGGAGGGTCCAAATTGATAATCACTACAATTTTAGTAGGGTCCACCATCAACCCTTGCTTATAAACAATGTGGCCCAAAGTATCCCATATGGTATGAAAAATATGCACTTCTTCAGATTAAGCGATATCTGATACTTCCGACAAGTATCCAACATTAGGTGAAGACTTGCAACATTCTTTTTCACTAACCCAAACACCATCCAATCATCAAATTAAACCTCCAAAAAATTATGAATAAATTATTTGAAAGCTGCAACTACCACCCTAGAAAAGATTGTAGGGGCATTCTTAAGTCCAAAGGGCATAACTGTATACTGAAAAGAGTCCCATTCTATAGCGAAGGTAGTCTTACTCTGATCTTCTGGCATGATCTTGATCTGGTGATACCATGAGAAGCCATATGGAAAGGAGTAGGCTTCTTGACCACCCACATTTTCCAAGAATTCATCTGTGAACAACGTAGGGAATAGATCATGTACACAAGCATCATTCAGCTTTCTTAGATCTATGCAAATCCAGATTTCACCCTTTGTCTTCTTCCCCTGAACCACCATAGGACTAACATAGTCCGATTATTCTACATGCTCAATAATCCTTTCTACAAGCATATCCAGTTCTTCGCGCACTTTTTCTTTGTACTTAGGATCCAAACGGTACGGGCACTAGTTTACTAACTTTGCATCTAGCTTCAGATTGATATTCATAACGCCCAAATTACCTACTATCCCCTTCAAATCAGAAAACTTTGTTGAAAACAAGTCCTGATATTCTAATAATAACTCCGTGACCTTGCCAATAGTGTCCTCATCGTAGTAATCACCTATATTTGCAAACATCATCTGCGCGTCTGACTCAATATTCACTTGCCTAGTTTTCAATGGTTTTGAGATGTCAGGGACTTCTACCTTAGGCCCTGTGACTTCGTGCTGTCCCTTTGACTTAGGGATACTGATATTCCTGGGGTCTTCCTAACCTTCTTCTATGGTAACATTGTAGCACTCAAGAAAATGACACAACTGCATACTCTAGTGTGGTTGTACCCATGTGACAAGTTCTACAGGTGTTCTGAATATCACAACCTTGATTTCCTATAATGCTTCATCAATACACTCAAATCCATCATAAAAACTGAATGTTAACAAAAATATTTCCTTTAGAATGTACCACTCTATGGTTCCATGTCACAGCTCTGTTTCTAGATACTATTTCATCGGAATAGTATCCAAAGTGTGGTATAATTTGTGCACCCATTCAGGTTGTGGTTCCTCTCCCCATGCTTTCGTTTAATGAGCCAGATGCTCATGTAGATCATCCTTCCCTACATATTTTTTAGTAATGTGGGTATTTCCATGTCCAAACTGCAACTTCATCAACCTTCGGTACTCCTTCCAATCTGCAAAATTGTTCTTATGCGTACCCCACCATCTGGCGGGCATAACTCTCAGTGCGATGTCCAATTCTTGGAATCAATGCTCCTTCAGTACATCCATTTCAAATTTCTCAAATTTATGTATTCTAAGACATCATAATATGGTAAGTTGTGTACCTAAGTAGATAGACACCAAAGTGATTTAGTAAGGTTGTTACATCGTAGTGTCGACACCATGCAATATATTCTGCCAATGCTTGAGATCCTCATCTGAATGTGAGCTATAGGAGATGTACTTTTCCCAAGTAATTCTGCCATCCACCGTAGGGTTGATCCAATCCTCATTCCATGCAGTAAGCTTATAGATTTGCTCACTATCATCCTCTTCGTAGTAATCTCAGAATGGTTCCATATACCACGCACCCTCGGCTGGATCTAATGGAACAATCACTCTCAGTTCCTTCTTCTTGAACGTCATACTATGCTTCTTCAGGTTGATGACCGTATTCTTATCAAATTTCCAATCAATTCCAAGCAATGCTGGGTACAGATTACTATCATCCACTATTTCGATTACCTCAAAATCAACTATAGCACGTGCCCCTTCAATGTCTACGCTTACTCCATGTAAGTGCCCCATAGGAATAATCTTTTGTTGGTTCGCCATTCGCAGCTGGATTGGGGACCGATCTAGTGCCAACTGTTGAAAAGTGTGCAACAAGAAATGCTTGTTGAGATTGCAACAAGATGATGGAGCTTAGTGAAAAGAGTCACCTTCACTAAGTGGGCCCGCAGGCTATTTTTGGCACAAGTCTATTTTTAGACATATGGATCATGTCTATGGATTGCAGGTTGCTTTTTATGGATGATTGATCAAGTTGGGAAAAATAGATGGACTTCTATTTTTGATGAAAGTGTGAGTGATCAAGTCTATTTTTAGACTGGCTGTCAAAAATAGAAAAGTAAATATTATTATCTCACAATAATATTTGGACTATAAACTTAATCTTATTCTCTTAGAGCACTTCAGTTCGAGCTACGGATGTGCCACATGCAATTGCATGAAGGAAATACGTGGTTCTTATGGGTTAGTTGAATATTTGCATGCATGACTTCAGTTAGAACTCAAGTGAGTTGAGTTTAGTGGACTGGAGGTGCAGTTGATCGAGTTGTGTTCAGTTTAGCCTTGTTAAACTGGTTGTATTTAGTCTAACTGGCGAATAGACTAAAGATGAGTTGGGTGAATTAGTTATTAATTAATTCACAAGTTATTAACTCATAATACAACTAATGAATACATCAGTTAACTCAGTTGCATGTCAGTGCATGTTCAGTTCAGCAGGGACAGGTGTTAGAGACTCAGATTGCTATCAGTTGTGACTATAGTTGTGCACCAGATCTTGCACAAATCAGGGGATTGAGTATGCCAATGAGTATGCACACATTGTAGCTTGTTCTCACATGATTTAGCCAAGGAAAAACGTGGCTGCCTTGGAATTATCATCAGTTCTTCTGCAGGATTGAGCAGAGGAGGCAGGCAAGCAGCGGAAGAGATTTGAGCCAATGATTGATTCAGATCTGAGCTGTATTGTGTGTAACAGGTGGAGCTGGTACTGGATTGCTTGTAATAAGCATTGTACTTTGTAATGTTACATGAATCAATCATTAATATACAGATAGTTGGGGTTTTTAGCGAGATGCTTTCCCCGGGATACATACTGTGTTAATGTGTGAATGCTCTTGATGTTATTGTTATTGATGCTGCTATATTGATGATCAATGTAGAGGAGCTTATGTATTGTGTATGTTTTCCGCAATAGTA
>APFE031394334.1:0-10184 GCA_000404065.3 Pinus taeda
AAACCCTAGGAGAGGGAAATGAACCTTGCCTAGGCGCAACTGAGGCATGAACAAGGTGTAAAATGACCCAATGGAACCTGACATGATGATAAAAACCTTCTGAATGATGATAGACTCAACATAATGGTGACATGGACCGACATTTGGGCAACTTTGAAAGGAGTGAAAGCAAACCCTAGACCTAATGCCTAGTGACCAAATTTTGCTTGAAAACTCACTGAAATGACAAAATTTGATTTTGACACCTTAAATCACTTATAAGAGCATGTTTGATCACTGGAGGAAGGCTGCAAAGGCTGACACTAAAAAATAGCAAATATTTTCGAAAATTGATCTTTATTATTGGAAGATACAGTTAAATACTCTAGCCTAGATATGATACTAGTTTCAACTTCATAAAATTCGATAAAAAAAACCTTTAGCGAGAAATTGTTTTATATCAGTGTAATGAAAGGTATCAATAACAAAATAAAGATTCTTTGTAGAAAAACTCCTTCCAAAAAACTCTACTATTTTCGTCTAGAGCTATCTTAAGGAAACAATGACTTCCTCCCTAGTAAGGAAATCACAACTTTCAGAGTAACAATCCAAGGATACACTTCATCTTAAAGAGTGAGAGGTCTCATCACGAGTCGGCTTATCATAATCACAGATATTATAACTTGCTGACTTTGCCAATACTGCATACCACAATAGGGTAATGACTCAAGATTGTTGCAATCAAAAGACAAGGGGTCTCATCACGAGCCAGCTTGTTCAGCAAAGTTATAAATCAAGTGAATGACTATGTCATAAATTGGATATCAAACCAAGACATTGTTCTTTAAGAGTAAAATAAAATTAAAGCAATAAGTGTGGATGTGGATTCTTCTTTGAGAGTTGTAGGTTTCTTTAAGTAGGATAAAGGATCATTGCTGGGTAACAGGTAACCCTGTCGAGGCTATGAACGCCTGCTAGCAGCAGAGGCTCTACCTATGACAAATGAGCGTATTTAAAACTGATATACAAAGTTTTATCTTTATAAAACCAAGTAATGACTGATGTAAATACAAGGAATAGCTTGAGGAAGTAAATAATCAGAGTTGAAAATAGTTGAAACAAAATATCATTGACAGGTTAGAACATAACGTACTTTATCTTTCAATAATAAAGTTTAATTTTCTGGAAAATTTTCTGTTTTGGAAGTATAGGAAATTCAAAAGAATGACAGAGATAACTGATTCTTCCAAGTGAATCGCCAATTGTTGTGGCCACCAACAACCCCCCTTTTTATTTAGTGTTGTGACTAATACTAAATAAATGGGGACCCTTAGCTAAAATTCAAAAAAATCAATTAGTGATTGTATTTCCTATTCAATAAAACTTACCATTGTAAACTTAAGAAAATACCTTTGAAAATATCTAAAAAAAACTTATGTTTTGTGATGAGGGAAGAAAAAATCACTCCTTAAAGGATATCGTATCGCAGAAAAGATAACAAGATGCCTCCTACAAGCCAAAACTCTAAGAATGTGAGATCACATATTAAAAACATATATATCACATCGCATGCTTTAAAACACACTTATGCTGAAAAACCACAGAAAACGCTGATAATCGCATATTGCAAAAGCGCACCTCACAAGAAATACATTAAACGCAAAATGCACATACTTACGAGTTTGCGATAATGCGATATCGCGATAAAGCAGAAAAGTGATCTTACGAGAGAATGAAAGAGCGATCATGCGATCATGCGATATTGCGATATCGCGATTATGTGATGCATTGTCTCATCGCAAATTTTTTTGGTTCATTATTCAAGGCAAAGTGTTTCCATTAAAAGAGAATGGTTATGTGCTTTAAATGCTCATTAATGAAGTAGTTGCCAGTTGTTAATGAAATCTAGTTGTGAGTTTATCAAAGAGTCAGTTCATGTAAGGTGGCATATTTTTAAATGTCTTCGACAGTCAAAACATTCCCGTCGTTATTTATTGTCATTACTCTCACCTCACTTGTAAAATGCAGGAACGAAGAACAAAAGGTTATACAAAGCAGTGTACAGGAAACTACGGTGAAAATAGGTGAGGATCTGATATCTGAAGACAGAGAAAAGGCACCCTTGCACAAAGACACAGCATGCAACAGAAATGCGGGTTTTTTCACTTGGGAAGGCATACATAATCTATTTGAGGAAATAAATCCTAAAGTAATGGGATTTATGGCTACTATAGGCTCATCAAGGTCATGTGAAGCATCAGTTGCAGAGTTAGCTGGTTCATTCCTGCACCGAAGAGCGGCAAGGCCCAAAATTCTCCCTTGCACAGAAATGGTTAAAGGAATATTAGACAGCGCTGACATCAAGACAGGCAGTTTAGGGCTCAAGGTCAAGAGCTCTCAGAATCATTGTTTTCACAAAATTTTAACTTTACATCCGCTACAAGAAAACACGCAAGAGGTGAAAATCGCGCTAAGGAAGCACGGATTAAGAAACAAAGGCAGTTTCCGATGCGCGATTAGCGCCTAGCGCTAATCGTGCATCGCTGGGTAAAAATTCTCGAAATGGGAAGCCTCTAATTACTCAGTCTCCTGTAAGCACAATACCAAAAAGATGGTGCCATCTCTTGTTGATTCTATTTTGCAGCACATTTAAAGGCTGAAGTCAGCCAACTGACTCATATCAAGCAAATGTTGAATGCTTGCGACATTAAGGAGAAAATACAAAAATAGTTAGTTTTAGATTTAATTTTAGAAATAGTTTTATTTTATTTTGCCTAGGACAAGGACAGTCATTTAAACCGTATCCTAAATTTTTGTAAATAGGTTATTTTTAGACATAGTTAGTAGTATTTAAACCCTTCTCATGCATTTAGAGAAGGGTCCAGAAATTTATCAAAAACTTGTCCTCAGAACATGCACTTTTGCACCCTCTGAGGAGGTTTTGGTGAATGAATGGAACAGAGTTTATTGATTTTTGCATCTGATATCTGCTACTAATGTTGCACTTCTGTACTATTAGTTGATGTCGGATTGAGAAGAGATAAATCGTTATCGCTTGAAGCTCATGAGTAGAACCAGTTATAAATGGTACTTCTATTTCTTAACTGTTTCTATCTCCTATGTTAGAGTGATATTTAATATTAGTTGTTTATATGTTAATGCTTGAATGCCTGAGTTATCATTTGGCACTTTTGTACGGTGATAGCTATTTATTTGTGCTTGATATGTGAACAGCTTACTATGCGATATGCTTCTCACAACTGTTTCGTCTAACTTTTTATGCCAAGTAGTTCATCTATATTGAATTCTTTTCTTATAACACTTGAATGATCTTTATTGCCAATTGTTATTTGAAATCATTTTAGATCGCATAACAGAAAAATATTACCCCAGGTTAGTAAAGATATTAGATGTCATTGCTTTTTTATAATACAATTGCATATCATTAGATTAGAATTAGAAGTAGATTACTTCATTTAGAATCTTTTAAAGCCACAAACATCAATCAATCTTATACACACACACAAATTGGGAAACTGGTCCCATTATCCCCAGTCTGACCCGCTATACCAAACGGAAAAGGAGCTGCCAACGAAGGTCCAGACCGGGCGGGTATCCCCCTTGTTGTTGAACCGATTTTCGGGGCTTCAACAGAATGCAACAAAATGGCAATGAAGATTGACCCCTATATGTCAGGTTCAAGAATAATGCACCGAAGATCCATTGAATGTCATAATAGAAATGTCACCGTATCCTGTAAAAAGACCCATGTTTAAATCACATAATGAAAGAAATAAAACATGGATTAGGTGAAAACATGATCATAATTTTTTTATTTTTTTGGCATATATGATGTATTAGAAAAATTCTCGCATCAAACACCAAACCAAAACTAAAAAACATGTGTAAGGTTCAACATAGTTTAATATGTCACATCAAGGTGTTCTTACTATTGGGAAAAAGGAAAGTATTTTGGTACATGAAATCATGGGTTAGATTGGGTACCATGTGGTTCACCATGATGGGGCCATGCCATAGAAAGTTGAGTTTCCCAATTCCTAAAGGTTGATGATGCTAGGGAAAACCTAGAACCATAACATTATCAGGAATGAACCAAGGACATACAAGTTAAGTGGTCCCGTGACCTAGTGCAACTCCTTGACAAGGAATATAAAGACATAAAGGAGGTACAAGGCACTCATCAATGAGAAGGTTTGGATTGGAAAATTCATTGGAAAGTTTAGTACTAGAAACCCAAGACTTGAATCAAGCCAAGGGTGTCACTTTACGAGATGGTCAAGAAAATTTATCCTCAGTTGATTCAAGATTTTCTTTGCCAATATCTACCTGTTTTGAATTGGAGAGAAAATAGGAATCAAGATGCATAATCTCCCTAGGATTATCAATATGTTCCATGACCTCCAATATGACTTATTAGGAAGTAGACTTGTCATTGAGGGAGTCATGTGGAATAGGAAAAGTGATGGCCCATGTGGGAAAATAATCTTGGTTATATTTTGTACTTAGGATGAATTTTTTGACTAGGGTCAAGATGTACTAACGGGATTACCAAAGAGGAACTCTCTTCTACTAAATAAAGTTTATGCTCAGCGTATTATCAATTTATAAAGGAGAAGGCACCATCCATGGGTCAGGAGATAGATGGGCTCCACAAGTGTTAGAAGAAATCATATGCATAGGAGTAATAAAGGACATAGGAATGTTTGGTGGGACTATAGGAAAGACACTGATAAATGATGGGATTTTAAAAAATCTGGTGCTAATGCTCTCATAGTTTACAGGGTTATCTCCAATGAATAGCAAAAAATTTCCCATGATGGTAAGCTTGGTCGATGATATGGAGTAATCTCATTGATCGATCATGACAATTTTGCCTTAATGGAGAAAGTGAAGCATACAAAACACCAAAGACACAATGAAATTCATGGCATAGAACCAACTATAGAGGAGAAAATTATAGTCTAAGGGAGCATCAACAACTTCAATATCAGCATAGGCAATATGTCCCCCTAGATCAATGGAAAACTTTGAAATAATTCCTTGAGGCATGTGTTCTTCAAAAGCCTATAGATAAGTACTTGACTTAGCAAGTGTTGGAGAACCCATAGCCTTCAAACATGGCATAGACATCACATAAGTTAAAGACCCTTCATCCTCCAGAGTGTGTTATATGTCCTTATTAAAGATGCACATCATGATCTAAAGAGAAACTTGATGAGAGAGTCTAAAATGAGGGGCATCAATGTCAAACATTATCAAACTATAATTTGAGGGATCCACACCTTTGATAATAGTCAATAAGGTTTTTTGTTGCATGGGACAACTCTACAAAACCTCTAGAGAGGACATGGCACAAGGTGCTTGGGATAAATCCTTAGTAATATTGTAATGTTTAGTAACTGGTGCATTAGGATTATGTGTCAACTTATGAAGAACACCCTTAGGAGGGTGAAATATCGGTTCCAAGGGCCTATCTAGCATGAGAGGTGCAGTGGATGTATCATGGATGGTTGTATCCTTAGAAGCAAAAATCGACTTGGGAGTGTTGTAAGACTTTTATATCATAAACAAGTTGAATTATGATTGTAGCATGAGAATAAGTGCATTGTTTCTAGGTGGATAATAATGTTTCCCCCCATTTACTCGAGTCAAGGTGGAGGATCTTGTGCAACCATTTACTATTGTGGCTAGGCAGGGAATGGCTGAGTCAAAAATGTCAACTGTTGGGTGGCTATTGCTTATGAAAGAAAGTGGTGGAATTCATCCATATAAGGGAACCTGTGAGCCAAATTATCTCCCTGACAAACCTTGCAAATAAATTTAACTTTTTGGTGATGCTCACTTGTGTCCTCACCTTGATTAGTTTGGTGTTGGGAATTCTCCTGAGAAAGTTTGGATTATCCTTTTTCTTATTCATTTTAATTTTAATGCCAAGTTATTGATGATTCTTAGTTGCTATGTAATTCACCATGCAAATTTGTTGTGGCTAGCAACAACCCCCCTTCTTATTTAGTTTTATCACTAATACTAAATAAGTGGGGACCCTATAAAAAACTAAAAATTCGATTAGTGCTTGTCGTTTTTCCTTTTTCAATAAAACCTACTATCATAAACTTAGGAGAGTACCCTCAAAAAATCTAAAAAGCTTAAGTTTTATGATAATTTAGGATAAGATCATTTCCTTAAAAGATATATCACATCGCAAAAAGGACAATAGACACCTCCTTACAAGCGGAACTCTAAAATTGTGAGATCGCGATGCGAAACTACGCACTAAAAACATTCATCGCATCGCATGCTTCAAACATTATTTACGTTGAAATACCTCAAACCGTCGATATGCGATATGCGATGGTGCATATTGCTAATCGCATCTCACAGAAAACACATTAACGGATGATTGTCATATCTTACGATCCAGTGATATTGCAATATAGCAATCTGCGATATTGTGAAGCAAATCGCAAATCACCTTATCACAGATCTCCAGGGCTTGTTGTTAGAAAAAGATTTTTCCCACAAACCAAGATCTGGTTATACGCGTTAACATCAATCAATGAGTTAGTTGTCAATCATTAATGAAATATGGTTTTGTTCTGATCGAAGAGCCATTTCACGTAAGGTGGTATATTTTATATGTCTTCAACATTTAAAGCTTTCCCGTCACCTTTTTTTCACCTCATTTGTAAATTTTAGGAACAGAGAATAGAGGACTACACAAACACAAAGCAGTGTTCATGATATTATGGGAAAAATGGGCAAAGCTCCAAGTTCTGAAGACAAAGAAATGATGCCCTTGTATATAGACACTGCCTGTAACAAAGATGCTGGTATTACTACTTGGGAAGGCATGTACAATCTACTTGAGGAAGAAAATCCCAAAATGATGGAGGTTACAACTACTGCAGGCTCACATGGGTCTTCTGAGGTGTCTACTACAGAGCTAGCTTTCTCGTTCTTACACTGAATAGCAGCGAGGCCCAAAATTCTTCCATACATAGACATGGTTAAATGGATACTAGACAATGCTGACATCACAAACAGGCAATTTAAGTCTCAGGGTCGAGCACTCATGGAGTCGTTATTTCCACAAAATTCAAGTTTTTATATCCTCTAACAAAAAAAACACGCGAAAGGTGAAAATCGCACCAAGGAAGACTAGATCGAGAAACGGAGGTAGTTTCCGAGTAAAACCCCTTGAAAAGGAAAGCCTATAATTGCTCTGTCACCTGTAAATTCGGAAGTTTATATGAAAGAATGCTAAAGGCAAAAAAGCAAAACTTGAATCCTAAAACCAATGGTATATATCAGAGATATCTTCAAAGTAGTATGTAAATAGGTACAACAGCTGCAGACAGGCTGGCGACAGAAGGTTCAAGAAAAGGTAGAATCAATCAAAAGATTAACTAAGTTGAATTGGGATTTTTACTGGACATATTTGGTAAAACCACACAGCCAGTGCATGACTCTCAAATGTATCATCAATTCTGCCAAGAACATGGCACCAGCTCTTGTCGATTCTATTTTTGCAAGACAGTTAAAGGCAGAAGTCGGCCAACCGACTCTCCTCAAGCAAATGTTGAACGCTTGTGATTTCAAGGAACAGATACACAAACAATTAGTTGTTAGTTTTAGTTTTATATTCAGTGTTAGTATTAATTTTTCTTTATTTTTGCCTAAAATGAGGAAAGTCATTTAAACCGTATCCTGCATTTTTGTAATAAATTATTTTTAGATTTAGTTAGTAGTATTTAAACCCTTCTCATGCATTTAGAGAAGGGTCTTGAACTTTGTCAAAAACTTGTCCTCAGAACATGCACTTTTTCACCCTCCAAGGAGGTTTTGATGAATGAATGGAATAGTATTTATTGATATCTGTATTTAATATCTACTACTGATGTTGCACTTTTGTACTCTTAGTGGATGTTGGATTAAGAAGAGATAAATCATTATTGTTTGAAGCTCATGAGTAGAACTAGTTCTAAATGGTACTTTTATCTCTTAACTATTTCTGCCTCTGTGTTAAAGTAATATTCATGTTCAGTTGTTTATGTATTGATGCGTGAATGCTTGAGTTATCATTTGGCACTTCTGTACGGTGATAGCTATTTATTTATGCTTAATATATAAGTATCTTGTTATGCGATATGTTCTTCACAACTGTTTCGTCTAACTCTTTATACGAAGTGGTTTATTTTTCATTGAATTATTTTCTCATAATAGTTGAATGATCTTTATTACCAATTTTTATTTGAAATCATTTTAGATTGCATAACAGAAAGATTACATCCCGGGTTAGTTAGAATTAGATATTTCTGTTTATTAGAATACAATTGCATGTCATTAGATTAGATTTAGAATAAAGCATTTTACTTAGGAACTTCTAGAAAAGAAATATCAATTCTCGACACACACACACACACACATATATTGGGAAACTGGTCCCATATCCCCAGTCAGACCCACTATACCAAACAGAAAAGGAGCTGTTAACCAAGGTCCGGACCGGGTGGGTATTCCCCTTGTTGTAGACCTAATTTTCGGGGCTTCAACATATTTGGCATTAGAAGGAGGGACCTGAACTGTGAATGGAAAGTAAGTCTAAATCTAAATACCATTCTGAGAGTAAATCGCCCTCGCCATCTCCCTCGACTTCTCCTTCACACTTAGAATCCTTAAATCTAGAGCAAGAAGTCGAAAGAAAAACAACCACTGCCACAAATCCTGACATTTCAGACAAATCTACTATTGAACCTCTTGAAGTTAAATCTTTGATCCATAAACTTCAACGATTTTCTATATCACCCCAAAGATCTGATAAATCTCAAGGTAGCATGACTCGCAATATAACCTTGCTCATCCTCTCAACAGATTAAAGAGCGAAAAGTTTGGTGTTCAGCCAAACAAGTTACCTCTACCTACAAGGAAGAGAGCAAGGAAATCACCTAAAGGGTATGATAGTGAGACTCTTTCGTCATCATCATCCATCTCAACCTGTCCACTACAAAGTCAACCATCCACCCCTCCACTTCAGATTATCATCCATTAGTCCACCGGAACTTCCACATCTTCTTCTCAATCATCTGGAATTGTAATATCCTCATCTTCCCAACCGCAAGGATCATCTTCTGCGCTTTCCCCTGTTAGTAGTTCAACAATGGCCCAATCTCCATGGAATAACCCAGGGGTAGTCTTAATGCTTGCGCCCTTGAGTCAGATACTGGCCCATCCTGAAAAATGGCTGCCTAAGTTTAATCCTGAAGCAGGCATGCTAGCGGAAGAAAATATAAATAACTTTATGTTATCCATAAATATCAATGGAGTTACAAATGAAGACGTCTTCTGACTTTTTCCTTATACTATACAAGGAGCAGCCGGATCATGGTATTTCTCATTACCATATGGATATATCACTAGTTGGGATATCTTCCAAGAACAATTATTGACTAAGTTCGATGATGACAGGTCTACGACTACACTGATCAATGACCTGTCTAACCTTAGGGCTGAGTCAAAAGATCCTATCAAAGATTTTAATTCATGTTTCAATAAATTGTTAAATAAAATTCCTACTGCTTCCAAGTCTAGTGAAGAAGTGCGAAGTGAATAGTACATCTTTGCTTTACCATCAAACATAGAAATCTTCGTTGATGGGGCTAACAAAACAACTTTAGCTCACAATATGAAGGAAGCAATAGTAGTAGAGAAACGTATCATAGCCTTAGAAAAGAAAAATGCTTTAGAAGAAAGAAAATCTAAGAAGGTTACTTTTAAGGAAGACCCCAAGAAAAAACAATCGAAAGATCCATTCAATTTAGAAGGATTGCAAAAAGTTCTGAAAACCATGTCTAACGAAATGGTTGACATTAAGAAACAAGTAGTAGAAACTTCTTCTAAAAATCCATACAAGCCTTATAGAAGGAACCCTTCGACCGATTCGAAGCTGCCCAATGCTATCACAAGTGCTGAATCAAAAGAAGAAGAAGAGGAAATTTCTACTGAGGAACCTACCGATGAAGAAGAAGTTGTAGAGGTACAAGGTGTAGAGCCTCTATTCTACACCTACTTATCTACCATTTTCCTTATCTTTCCTTATCTTTTGCCTCATTTTCACCATAAAACCACCCAGATCATTACATTAGGTGTTATTAAGCATGATTAAGTAAGTTTTGCTAATGGATGAC
>APFE031394341.1:0-31053 GCA_000404065.3 Pinus taeda
TTAGTAGTATTTAAACCCTTCTCATGCATTTAGAGAAGGGTCCAGAAATTTATCAAAAACTTGTCCTCAGAACATGCACTTTTGCACCCTCAGAGGAGGTTTTGGTGAATGAATGGAACAGGGTTTCTTTGATATTTTCATTTGATATCTGCTACTGATGTTGCACTTCTGTACTCTTAGTGGATGTTAAATCAAGGAGAGATAAATCAATTGTCGCTTGAAGCTCATGAGTAGGACTAGTTATAAATGGTACTTTTATCTCTCTTAACCATTTCTACTTATGCGTTAAAGTGATATTCAGTTTTCAGTTGTTTATATATTATAGCATGGATGCCTGAGTTATCATTTGGCACTTTTGTACGGTGATAACTATTTGTTTATGTTTAGTGTATGAATAGCTCATTTATGCGATAAGTTTTCACAACTGTTTCGTCTAAATTCTTATACGAAGTAGTTCATCTTTATTGAATTCTTTTCTTATAATAACTGAATGATCTTTATTACCAATTATTGTTTGAAATTTTTTTAGATCACATAGAAGAAAGATCACACCCGGGTTAGCATAAATTTTGATGTTTTTCTGTTTTAATACAATAGCATAGCATTAGATTAGAATTAGGATAGAAGTATTCCATTTAGAATAGAAATACCCATATTTCTCACACACACACACTGAATTGGGAAACTGGTCCCATATCCCGAGTCGGACCCACTATACCAAACGGATAAGGAGCTGCCAACCAAGGTCCGGACCGGGCGGGTATCCCCCTTGTTGTTGACCTGATTTTCGAGGCCTTCAACACAACCATACCATACCCACAACCGTACAACATTAGGTGGCTTCACCAAGGATGAGATCTCTGACTTTGCGAGTAGTGTCACCTTCCCTACAGTATCAAGCCCTTCACAGATGAGGTATTGTGTGATGTTGCACCTCTTGATGTTTGTGATGAATTATTAGGCCAACCATACTTGTGGAAGCGACATGTTGTGTATGAGTCAAGGCCTAGCGTTTTTATTATTTCTTTGGGTAATTCATTATACAGGATACTGGAGGTAGCCCACCTACTGCCACCTCTTTGATCTCTGCTAAGAAATGCAGCAAGATCATCTCCTAGACTAAGAAATTCATTTTCCATTTGGTTCACTCCCAAAGTAAGGGGATGATCGTCGCCACATCCATGACCCCCACAAAGGGTTCCTCCACACAACATCAATAGATATGGATAAGGTCATGAAAAAATACAAGAATATCTTCTCCTTTCCCACAGGGGTATCGTTGCATTGTCAGGTCAAGCATTCATTCGATCTGACTCCTAGAGTAGCTCTACCCAACGGGTTGATATATCCTCGCTCTATTTGGGAAAATGCCAAGTACAAGCAGCGACATGATCAGCATCACGTACCACACAAGTTTCAAGTGGGTGACAAAGTCTGGTTGCATCTGCAGAAAGAACGCCTTACAAGAGCCCATCAGAAGCTTAGACCACTTCGATATGGTCCTTACACCATTACTAAGGCTGTGGGAAACAATGATTTGGATCACAACATTCCCCCATTCCTTCACTTCAATCAAGTGTTGATTGGGGACTGCCCTCGACCATGCTTCCCACCATTACTGGACACATCAAAGGTTGTAGAATAGCTCATGAAGGACCAAGTTCCACAAAAGTTTCCTCATCTCATGGAGGAGCTCATCTCATGGAGGAGCTCAACGCAATGGGGACCATTGGTTCCTAAGGGGGGAGTAATGATCCAGGTGGATGTTGGTGGCCACCCACCTATCCCACTTGGACCCCCACAACTGTCTCTTTCAGTTTTTCAGTTTCCTTAATTGTAGCATAATTTACTATTTTTGGCAGTTTTTTGGGTCGTGAACTTCCAGAGCCATTTTGAGGCCCTAAACAACGTTTTTTGGGAAAACTGGGAGAAACATGGGACAATGGACTAATGTTGTTGATACCAAAGTTGTAGTCCTTGGATAGATCTTTCTAACGAAGTATTGTGCGCGTCAAATGAATATTGTATGCCAAAGTTATGACCCCGGAAATTGATGTACCAATTTACCCAAAACGAGGCCCATAGTTTGGCGCTTCATCTCCTAGGGTTAGGTTTTTGGATGTTTAGGGTTTTCCATTATTTTTCAACAATAAATATGCCTTCTAGCCTCATTGTAAGATAGTTAAAAGGCATCTAGCGACCACATCTCTTCTCTGAGATAAGCTACTATCACCCTAGCTGGTTTATTTCCATTTCTGTTTGTAAGCATATTTCAGGATTTTACATTAATGAAATGAAGTATTATTTCTACTGCATCTCTATATTTATGGATATTTTTATAATTTTTTGCATTCCTATTTAAATTTGGTTCAACTTGCTTCTCCTTAGCCATTGAAAGTATTTCCTGAACCTCAACCAACCTGTCATTTTCTACTTTGCAACTTCTGATCTCTTTTCTTATTCTCCTCAATTTATCTATTATACCAGGAGAATACGCTTCTCCTTGTTGCCTAACTGATTTGTAGGGGTGGTCACAGGAACTATAGTCTACCATTTTGTTTTTCATCTTGAATTATCTTCTTCCTGCCAGGATACCATGTCAGATAAACCAAATAGATACCAAAATCAAGTCCATAACTTAGTGATGTTCAGGTGAGGTTTGTGTCATCTACAATATCAATCCACATTAGAATGTACATGCATAATCATAAGCATATCCATGTAATAAAATAACATCACAACAACATCATGCATGATCATACAAACTATATACCATGATCCCATGCATGACAACCATAACCTTGACAACATCAGAATTATCCAAAGAGAGTGAAAGCATGCTTTGATGCCACCCTTTTGTATTAGATATGATTGAAAGAGTGCGCTACTCGCTCTGATACCACCTTGTAACTGCCTCCTCCCACATTTACCCACTTTCATTGCCTTTCCCGAGGAAAATATTAGCTAAGGGTAACTATGATATGACTCAACCTCCTTCGTGACGTTAACAAAGTGGAGTCGACAACTGAAGACCTTATTGACTTCCCTCAAGTGCTACAAGACCTACAGGAGTAACCCAACACCTCTAGGTGTCCAACCCCTTAGAAAACTCACTTTTTCCCTGACCTTGAGCCCTAGTCGCTCCCTTGCCAAGGTCTCCATGTAAGTATGTGTTCCCAGTGGCTCCCACAGGCCTACATGAGTGCGACTGTGGTATTTTTCTGCCAGTGTTGTGCCAACGACTGTGAGAATTAAGGATACTTTCTAAGACTGGGGCTAAGCCTCTGCTAAAAAATCCATGAAACTTCCAGAACCCATAAAAGAAATGAAGACAATGCTTACAAGCTAAAACTAGTATGAGGACTTGACCTGACCATCCCCACCTGAGACTGACATTTTGTCAAGCACTTGGTAGATATATAACCTACAGGTAATGAATGCTAGTCTTAACATAAGGGACTAAAAGAATTAATTGAGGTTTAACAAGAATGGTCTCTACCTTCTAACATTAGCTGTCATATAATCAATTAGGTCTTGCATTCATTATTTATTTAGTTACAAGCAAAAACATGAATAGATCCATGACTGAGAACTATCATATAACCATGCTTATAACCAAAATATAAGCAAATAAATAACAATAAGGGAACAACCATTAAAGCCACATAATAACAAATACATTTCCTTACCAAAAGTAAGAGAAACTTAGCTTTTATTAAACATAAGAAAATACCGAATAAGTTCGGGACTTCCACGTTCCACTCGACCATAGATTGGCTGAGCTAAATCTCTCTTCAACCAATCACTCCCGTGCCATATTCCAAGCATGATTGTAGGATCTCATGGGATAAGCCAATATAAAGACAACTAAGGGAATCCAGAGGTTAAACCACGACTTCCTTATAATTTCTTCACCATCCTTGAGGAATTTTCTTATCTCCACCCTAAGAATTTATCGTTTATCCCACCATTACCGGTCAAGGGATTCCTAGGCCTTTGGGAATTTTACTGAGACCACCACATCCTGAGTTTGAAAACCGTCTGGCATTCCAAAGCTCAAATTGAGAATAATCCCATCACACCATGGTTATTCATAAATGGAAAGGCTAGGCTAAAATCCATTGTCAAATCTCAACAACATCTATGCCAATGACAACAAAAGAACCATATACCAACATGCACACACCATGCATGTCAAAACCAACTAGGAAATCACACATGCAATATGTTACCTGCAAGTATTCCTGTTGGAGATGCTTGATCCTTGCCTTCCTTTTCTTTCCTTGTCCTTCTTTCTTTTCCTTTCCTTTCCTTTCCTTGCTTGCTTACTTTCTTTCTCCTCTCTGAAGCTAATTCCAAAATTGAATTGACAAAAAAGGTACCAACTAATCCTCATAAGGTTTTTTTATTAATGAGGCCTCTATTTTCTTCAATTTTCCATTATTTTCCTTCATTTTTTCTCCTCACATGCAACAAATGACGTTTCACTTTCCTTTTCCCTTAATTTCCATGCTTTTCATTAATAAATGGCTAAAAATGCCATTTTTCCTTTCTAAAGCCTTAGTTGTTGCCTTTTGCAATCTTGCTTAGCCATATATACATCAAATGGTGCCCACTAAGATATTTTTCCCAACATTCAGCTTAGGATAAGTGACCCTTGCCCCTGGTCTTTTTTAACCTTTATTAACTTTTATTATACAAGATTTTAACTCGGGGTTGTTACATATCTATCCCCCTTAGGGGAATATTGTCCTCAGTGTTAAACCACAACTTGACCTAGCATAAATGCTAAAGAGAAAAAAAATATGGCTATGGAGCTTTATAACCCAACTCATTGTAGTGTTTACAATAACATCTTGCTCAAAAGAAAAACCACCATGACAACATGACAATATAAAAACCATACTGCTTATTGGATCTTTATAACTTAGATTATGGCGATATTTGCAATAGAAAGAATACATAAATATGTACAAATACCAAGACTCATTTTCCTTCAATGGAAAAGAATGAAAGATACATAGCCACCATCTAATCAACCATCTCCCATGTAGTTTCATCGTGCCCAAGTGCTTCGAATGCACACTAACCTACTTAAGCACTTTGTTCCGGAGCATGAGATGTTTCTACTACAATATGCATTGGGTTTCTGGCCAAAATTATCCTTCTTACTCCACCTACAATACATACCAATCAATAACATGATCAACATACTTTACATATCTTTTAGGCAATGAAACATGAAAAAAATCATGGACTTTCACTGTCGGAGGTAGTCCAAGTATGTAGGCCACTGGTCCAATCTTCTCAAGGATCTCAAAAGGAATGCAATATCATGGTGCCAACTTGGAACATGATTCAATCTTCAAGGATATAATCTTGGGATTGATGCACAAATAAACATGCTTCCCAACCTGAAACTCCTTAAATGCCTTGTATTGGTCTGCATAACTTTTCTGCCTATCCTGTGCTACCATTAGATTCTTATTTATAACCTACATTTCTTGTTCCATGTCTGCAAACATGTCTGGTCCAATAAGTAACCTGTTCATTGGATCACTCTAGATAATGGGAGTGTTACACCTCCACCCAAACAATGCCTCAAATGGATTCATCCTCAGTGACTCCTGATAATCGTTGTTGTATGAAAACTCAACCAATGGAAGGTACTCCTCCCATCTCCTCTGTTGATGCATGACATACATCCTCAACATATCCTCTAGTATCTTGTTGACCCTCTTTGTCTGTAAATATGTTTGTGGATAAGTTGTGTTGAAGGCCAAATTTGTCCCCAATCCGACAAACAACTCCTTCCAAAACTTGGAAGTGGACTTGGCATCCCTGTCTGACACAATCTTCTTCGGAACACCATGCAATCTCACAATCTCCCTGATGAAGGCTTGTGCTACTTCCCTGTTTCTCCCTCTCGTTCACCGAATCTTGATAGCTTTGCTAGCTCTTGGGAAGGCCCAGAAGGCCTAGGCTTACCAAGTATTCTTCAGGGACATTAACACCGACCTCGCCAAGTTCATCACAATATTGTGTAAACTTGCTCAGATACTACGAAATTGTGTCATTCTTTTGCATCTTGATACTTCAAAGTTTATTATTGAGTGACAACTTGTTGTGGTCACTATTATTCTAGAACAATTCTATTACCATTTTCCATATCACAAATGAATTTTCTTTTCCATGGAGATTCAAGAGAATATGATCCTGTATTCCTTCTAATATTATTCTCCTCACCTTGGCTACATATTTCTTTCGTTGAGCAAGGTTTTGGACATCAAATGCTTGAGATTTTTCAAAATCCATCTTGATGTATTCTAGAAATCCATTGTCATCCAACGCCACCTCCATATGATCCTTCCATGCAACAAAATTTGAGGAGTCCATTGAAGACCATCTTCTCAGCTCTGAATAAATCCTGTTGCATTGATCTTCAAATTCAAACCTCTCAACAACTTCTGCTATAATGTGAATCCAACTCCGATGCCATGTAGAAATTAGGCTGTAGATTTGCAACTTCTCACGAATTTTTAATCAAAATCACAAGACACAAACCTACTTTACTGCTATGTAAATGGTATTTCACAATTTAGAACATAAATCTCAGACATGTAAGAAGAAATAACACACATGCAACAAGTATTTTTATCTAGGGAAAACAATTTGCTAAAAACCCTAATGCCTGCTTCCATTAATCAAATGAATAAATATGTATTACAATTACTTCGCTCAATTGAGCTCACCCTGCAAGTGCAAAACCTATCTCTTTGCTCACAAAAGGCCTCTAACCCAGACTTAGTCAATTTTTTCCTCGGCTTGAGCTCCTATTTACTTGCACTGTTCCTTGAGGAATTAGCCCCTATTATTTATGAAATTCCTCTAATTGAATTCAGAAATTGCTTAGGCTGATCATATGACTACATGCAACACATGTACTCTCAATACTAGTGTACAATTGATGTTACACTGCCTTGGAATCTCCACCTCAAATGGGTAACTCAGATTCTCTAAATTTATTAGCTATTTTTGGCTAGTTGATCAATTAACTAGATGATCAATGAGTTTTACTGAAGTCCTACTACACAACTTGACCCTCCACTAGTTCCTACAACAGTTGGAACTAGCTTAATTGAAAACAACCTGAGATAACAGACCTTGATTGCTATAAATTAGCAACCACACATGCAGAACTGAACTCTAACTCCTCCAACTTGAATTTACTGAGTAAACTAGGTGACACAAGTGATGTCTCACAAGTTAACATCATCCAAGTTGTTTGCTGATGTGGAAATTTAGATTTTCTCAGTTTAATGAAGGAAAAATCAAATTGATAATTTCTTGCTACAATTTTCAACAGATATCAGTGGCCATCCACCTACTCCACTGGCTAAAAGAAAAATTCTCTATCTTAGGAGGTTTTTTACATTTTTTTTCGGTTGCTAAACTTCTAGGGCCATTTTGAGGCCCTAAATGATACTTTTTTACATGGCAGAGACCCATGCTTTGTTAGTGGAAATGTGTAATTCTTGGCTAGACCTTTCAAACATGCCACCTATCCTGCCAAACAAATATTGTATGCAAAATTTATGACCCTAGGAAATTGATTTACTAACTAAACTTAATGGGGCCCATAATCCCTTTGGCTTTTCATCTCTTAGGGTTAGGTTTTTCAATATTTGGGTTTTCCTCATTGCTTGTGATGTTAAAATGGTCCTTTGAACCTCATTGTAACTCACTTTGGTGAAGGCATGTAGTTGTCACATATCTACTTAGAGATAAGCTACTTCCATTCAAGCTAGTTTGTTTCATTATGAATTTCTACATTTTCAACACCTTCCATTTATTAATAGAAGACAAGTTTCACTATATATTTATGCTTTGGTTATAAATTTGTATTTCATTTTGTTCCCTTCAAAAATCTAGATCATAAGTATTTGGAAATATGGATGACTTGAATCGAGTTCCAACTACTAGGGTCATATCCAAATGTAAAACACTTGATGGAAATGTATCTAACATTTGGCATCGAGAGAGTTTCAACTGATATTATCGTAAGTTTGATTCTAGATCCAGATATAATAATCACCTAACACATCATTGTTAGATGAGTTGACACATTAGCACAATTTTTTAAATAAATGTCACATGCAGTGTGTGGGATATGACACATTATACTCCACATCAACAACAATGTGCATTGAACCTTGAAAATCCAAATCAAGAAATGCCACATATCAAATGAAAAATCAATAAGTTTAAAGGATAGAAGCTTAAATATCAATATTTCACATCTAGGTATTCGATGGGTTGAAACTAATGATATTAAGTGTTCCACATGAATCCAAATACATTATGTTTGGTTTCAATCCAACTTGATTGAACTTGTTTGAAAAGAGTCTAGATCTGGAAGTAGAACACTAACATTCGGCATTCAAATGACTCAAATTAATAACATTTTCCTTTGATTTGGATTGAGATTACCCATATTCAAATATCTTGAATCCGAGACAATTAATCTAATCAATTTATGAATCACATTATGATACTTTGTAAAATCATTTTCATAAAATTTTGACATTTTACAAATAATAATCTTTAAATCAAATTTAAGCAAATAGATATCATCAAAACAAATTATGAAAAAATTCTAAAAAATGAAAGATGAATCAAATTGTAAATATGTACAATTTTATTAAAATTTAAATTAAATGATCATAAACTATTAAAATTCACAAAAGAAAGAAAAGTTAGAAGGATCTCATTATTTTATGAATAATTTATATAATGATGGGGGCTTGTTGTACAAGCTACAACATATGGCCAGGGGTTATGAAAGAGAAGCCAAGGGATTGAAAATCCTATTGTAGTTGGAAATGGGCGCAACCATGTAGGCTTGGATAGTGGAATAAAGGGTTTGTTTAAGTCAAAGAGCACCAAAATAACCTTTGTTAAGGAAAGAGGGATTGAAAAAAGAAGCAAATTCGATGGAAGAAAAGGAAACTAAAAATGGAATCATAAACAAGCAATTCCAAAATGCATGTAGAATTTTAGACGAGGGAAACCAAGAGATTTTTCACCATCCAAAACTACACCAACCCTTGGGGGACCAAACAAACAAATTGGAATGCATAAGGAGAGACTAAATAAGTATGTTGAGGCATCTCTAGTTTATTTCTATTTCAAGAAGATATGCCACAACTATTATGTTTGTTGGCACTTTATTCCATGTTCTTTCAACGGGAAGAATGACAATAAAACCTCTGCAAAATAACCACAATTTTAGAGGAACATTGATGATAAGAGAATGTCAATTAGCCTTTATAGTAGCAAGAATTTTTCCTAGCACTACAAGTTCAATGGATATTGTAAAGCCAAGTGTTGGAGGTTTCATTTAGAACTTCATCTCAGGAATTACAGAACCAAAAAAACGTTTTGAGAGCAAAGTGTAAAGGGAAGGAAGAAGGAGAAACCCAAGCCCCTATAACCCTTAAAACATACTAATTTTGACCCCTAACGTCTATTATCTAATATATCTTCTAACCATAAGAACTATATCCCAAAAAGCATAACGCTATCATCCTTAACGCTTGAAATGTAATCATTATCACTAATAAACTCTCAACCATAACAAATATACTTGTTAACTAGTAACATTTATGATCCATAACCTAACCCATATACAAACATATTCTCTAACTACTATATGCCCTAACACATAACCTTTAGGACACGCCCAAACCCTTTTCATTTTTAAACCTTAAACCAAATAACCCCTATCCCTAAAAACATATATCCTTTGGACTTAGCATTAATAAAAAAAATTCCTAAATTAATAAATCCACTATAGCTGATAACTACTATATTAACTTATAATTCTTAACACTCATAAAACTCCCAATCCTTATAAATCCTCACCTTATAAACCCTTAAAAAAACTCCCAACCCTTAATAACTATCCCTAATAAATGCTAACACATAATTCAAAACCCTAGTTTCTAACCTAACCTTAATTCCTCTATCCCATAGCCCTAAACATATATAAATCCTAATAAACTCCATTGTATGACCTTATAAACCTTAATAACTAACCCACAATCCTTAATCCCCATACTTAGTAAGTTTGAACGTTGGCCCCATTTAATGCTCACCGTGTGACGTTGGTGGATGAAATTGGCGATGGGCGTGTTGGAAGATGTTCCATGACATTTCAAAAGAGTTTCGACAAATATTCCATAGATGGGAAAAAGGAATTATGACAATGAGACTGCATGATGAGTGTTGATGTAAACGTTGACCATCTCAAGGATTATGCAGGGATGTCACACATCCTTGAATCGTAAAACCCTCACATACCATCAAGGCATGTGCCTAGTCCAACCATGTTAAATTTCAACGCATACAAGAATAGTTTGAAGAAATTTCAACATTGGCCCCATCTGCTACTGACTGTGTGACGTTGGTAGATGACATTGGTTATGGGCATGTTGGAAGACTTTCCATATTGACATTTCAAGATAGTTTCAAAAAATATTCCATAGATGGGAATGAAAAATGATGAAAATGAGATTGCATGATGAATGTTGATGCAAACGTGGACAATCTCAATTATTATGTGAGGACATCACACATCCTTGAGTCTTGAAGCCCTCACCTACTATCAAGGCATGTGTCTTCTCTAACCGTCCAATTTTGATGCATACATGAATAGTTTGAAGAAATTTCAATGTTGGTCCCATTCATTGCTTATTATGCGGCATCAATGGATGACATTGGTGATGGTCATGTTGGAAGACGTTCCATGACATTTCAAGAGATTTTTAATAAACATTCCATATATGGGAATGATGAATGATGACAATGAGACTGCATGATGAACGTTGATGAAAACAAGGATGATCTCAAAGATTATGTGGGGACATCAAGCACACTTGAGGCTTCAAACCATTGCATACTGTCAAGGCATGTGTATAGTTTAACAATGTCAAATATCTATGTATACAAGAAATTTCTACTCATTCACTGCTCATCGTGCGACATCGTTGGATGACGTTGGTGATGGGCATGGTGGAAGACATTCCATTAAATTTCAATAGTTTCCATAAAGGCCTAAATCCCCTAACCCCTATTCCTGCATTGACCTTTAAATCTGTAACCCTTAATTCCTAAAGTACCCTTAATCCCTAAACCCTAGTTAATCACTAATCCCTTAACGCAAAATCCCTAAAATCCCTAACCCCTAAGGCATCGACCCTTAAACACTTAATCCCTAATCCCTTGATCCATAAAACCTTATGCCCTAGGCATGAATTAAACATTAATCCCTTAACCAATAATCCCTAATCCATTAATCTACCTAACCTATAAGCATCAAATCTCTTATCTCTTGACCCTTAATCCATTAAACCCTAACCCCTAATCCCTTAACCCTTAATCCCTCAAGCCCATATCCATAAATCCAATAATCCTCAAATCCCCTATCCACTTAAACCCCAAAACCTTAATTATTTAACTATTTAGGCACATATGACGCAAAAAGGGAGCTAACCAAGGCAATAATATAGGTCCCAAAAAAGGAGCTAAATCTTGTGCTATTTCAGGGGAAATTTATGGCACTATTATGGCCTAAATGTTTTGGTCGACACAAACAACACTAAAAATAGTGCCATCTCGATAAATAGCGGCAATGTTTTCAAAAATATGGAGAAAAATACACTATAACAATCCATGGAAGCAAAAAAGGGAGCTAATCACAGGGATTTTTTGTAGTTTAAAAAGCTATGAATCTTGAAAACTAAAGAAACATAAGAGGTATTATGCCATTCATGCGTTATAACTTGCAACTATAATTCATGTTCTTAAGATATGGAGGCATTACCTGATGGGGAGTGGATTTATATTGATGACTAATCATAATGGGCTGAGATATTTGGTTTATTAGCCTCATTTGAATTTTTGATGAGAAATATGGCTATCTTTCTTAACGGGCATGACTTTGAGATAAAGCACTTATAGAGATGATAAAGAAAAGAAAATAAGGCAATTGACATTGTGGATAATTTTGTGAAGGTAATTTTTCAACTAGATGGTATCCCAAAGGCAATCATCTCTATAAGGGATATGAAATTTATGTCAAATTTTTGGAAGGCACTATTTTAAAGGTTTGGAACTTGGCCAAATTTTACAAAGTTATGTTTAGAAAAAAAGAATGAATCAAATACTAGAAGACATGCTTCATAGGTACATGATAGGAAAACTAATGAAATGGGAATACCAATGAAATTTGTTAGAGGTTTCCTACAACAATGGCTACCAAGAATCACCAAAGACGAGCCTTTTATAATCACTTTACAAAAAAACATGTAACACCTAGGTGAAATAGAGTAATCTAGAAAAAAGGGTTGTGATTGGATAAAAAAGGATAAAGCAAATGGAACAAGAGGTCTTAAGAATCAAGTAAAATTTGAAATCATCTCAATATATAGATACAAGAGTTATGTTGACCTAAACCAAACAAATAGAGAATTTAAAATGTGGGATCACTTGTATCTCAAGGAAAAGCTACATAAGAGTTCCATAATGCTAGTAACTTGTGCCAAGCCTGAACCCATATACCACAAGCCTTTTCAAATCCTTGAATGGATGGAACCTATAACATAAAGGCTTGCTTTACCACTAAATGTTAAAACACATGATGTTTTACATATTTCGTTTCTTGAAAAGGACGCGCATGTTCCTAGCCACATAATTGATTTGGTTGTGATTCATGGGGAACTAGAGGGAGAGTTCTAGCTAGAGCCCCTATGTATACTTGATAGGAAGGAAATATTTCTTCGTAACTAAGCCTTCGACAATTAAAGGTGTAATGGGAGTACTTGCATTCAAATGAAGAAACATTGGAATCAAAGGATACCATGAAAGAGGCATACCCATTTTTTCACGTCTTAAGACTACTTAACACTGAAGATATTGTTATTTGGAGGGTGAGGGGATGTTATATCCTCATTTTGATGCCCTAACAATTGTTGATTTTCTTAGAGCAATTAGGGTTAGCATAATATTTCTGAAATGGTGATAATTACCTTTGATTTAGATCTTCTTTAACTTTTATTCCAATATATCATTTAGTAATTATGCTCCATAACTTCAACCATAAATAAAAACAGAACAATAGAGACCAAAATGCATAAGATAAGATAAGATTTACCTTGGGAAAACCCACCAAGGGGAAAAACCCAATAGCTGTTTCAATAAAGAAATTCATTTTTTCAAGAAGAGGCACACCTAGACCTATGTGCAAACCTAGTCTTTCCCTCCAAGTCAGGCCTCCCAATATGATCCAACAATTTTCTTTACTGATATGTCAAAAAATTTGGCCTTCTGCGTCAACTTTAGAAACTCATCTTTCTGTGGCTTCTTCAGAAACTTGAATTTCCGCTGCTTTTGTGGCTTCTTTAGAAACTTTGTTTTCTGCATCTTTTGTGGCTTCTTCAGAAGCTCCACTTTCTGCGATTTTTGCAACTTTTTCAAGATCTCAACTTTTTGCGACATAAACTGCCTAGAAAATTTTCGAATAAGAAAAATAGAGAAACTATCCAGATAAATAGAGAAACTATCCACATGTGCAAGCTAGAGAGAGAGAGAGAGAGAGATGAATTTCATCCTTCTTTTCATCCTCCTTGTCCTTCACTTGCATGCTCAACATCTATCTTGTGTGAGAGAATATGAATGCCAAAGTGGAGGAGGTAAAATAACCTTTATATAGTGATGTTTCTATGCCAAATTGGTGTCTCTTGTCCAGGGCCAACTTGATTTGGAGGGAAGTTGACTTGTCACTTTTGGAGCCAAAATTTACATTTCAAAAATTCAAATTTTCATCTTTAAAAAGTCACAATGGGAATTTGACCCAAAACAAATAAGTTCCTTTGACTCAAGCATTTATAAATATGCTTTACAATGATAACTGTAATTACAAGAAGTGACCAAATACAACAAGTGACTAAGTGTACATTATGGACGTCGACCATAGTTACAAATTCAACAATAATTGCTAAGAAAATTATTCTGAGTGTTGTTTTATTTTGATATGAACATTTTATTAAAATGTTAAGTTGAAATGGATCAGAAACATTGTAAATGAAATATATTTTACTTTGATTAATGAAAGATTGCAAATACCTCACTGAGGCTTGAGCACATACATGAAACATCATACCACAATTGGGGAATAATAAGGGGGATATGGGATTTTACCTTCTAAATAATCCTAATCCCCTTGTCAAAAGATTTGTTGCTATTTTTTTTTTTTAGTTTGAAATGTTTTCCCTCTTTCCAATATCCTTAATTTTGAATTTTAATTGGTGGAAATATCTCTTCCCAAAAACTATTGAGCCTTGGGTGGTAGCTAAGGAAGTCCTTTCAGTAATAAATGAGAGTTATGGGCTCAATACAATAGCTTGGAAAATCATGATTGATTGTGGGTTGTATTGGAAAATGAAATTTATGATTTTGTTTGTGCACATAAATGGGTAAGGGAGGTTGTTCATTCATGCAAGTGGAGGATGATAACATAAGAGTGCATGTGATCTAAGTTATTGGTGGAGGTTATCTAGTAAGGGAACTATTTATTTTGATTCATGAATTCATGTGGGAATCCCTCTATAAGTTTTAGAGTGTGGCACTGCTAGTTGGGGCCTTGTTGGTTACACGTGAAAGCATTGAAAGGAGGAGCTACTTAATGGAATAAAGAGCATGTTCTTGTGCTATGTAGAGACAACAAAAAGGCTCTTGGAACTTGTGGAGGTTCTGGGATCTCAGCAAGGAGAGACCATATGAATTTCAACCATTGAGAATCTATTATTTTCCCATATTAACTTTGACATTTTCCCTTATTCACCTTGATGGTATCATGGTTTGGGTAAGGGATGGTCAACTTGTAACAACCCTTGGTTGATTTTCTATGTAAATAAAATAATACCAAGGTCATTGGACACATATTCCAAGCTGAATGTTGTGCAAAAACATAGTGATGGCTATCACTTGTGATTAACTTATGGCTGTGGAAATTGACAAAGGAAAAGTGGAAATAATTGGCATTTTATTTATGAAATAAAATAAAATATGAGAAAAGGAAAGTGAAGAGACACAAATTTGTATGAGAGGGAAATTGAAGTAAAATAAAGAAAATATAGGCCTCAATGATAAAAAGGCTTCCGAGGATCAATTGCCAACCTTTTGAAAATTTTGGGTTGATCTCTCTTCCATTCTCTCATTTTCTCACATTCTTACACACGTAGAGTAATCTTAGAGCATTCTTGGAGCATGCTTGGAGCACTCTAGTATTCACTTGGATTTGGAGAAAGAAGGAAAAGGAAAGCAGGAAAGCACAAGTGAGCAATTGGATTAACAACTACAACTAGATTTCTTTGCAGGTAACATGTTGCATGTGTGATTCCTTTACTAGTTTCTAGATGCATGGTATATGCATGTGATTTTCTGGTTATGTATTGTCATTGGCATGGAGATTTTCCTGGATTTATAGTGGTTTTAGCCTTGCCATTTCTTGGATAACCATGATGTTGTGGTTTTTTCCACTTCATGTTTTCTTATTGGTGCTCATGTTCCTTATGGTTGTGGGTTGGAACAAATGATTTGGAAGCCCTGGAAGAACTTGGGTTGAGTTACTAGTCCTAGAGCCTAGATCGGAAGAAATGCTCTGGAACCCTTGGTGGGTTGAGATACTAGTCCCTAGAGTTGAGTTGGAAAAATTATCTGCAGTTGTGGAAGGCTATGGGTTGAGTTACTAGTCCCTAGAGTTGAGTTGGACAAACGATATGGAGTCGTGGAAGGCTGTGGGTTGAGTTACTAGTTCCTGGAGCCTTAGACAACTTGGGTCAAGATTGATCTGGTTGATATCCAACTATAGAGGTGGAATAATTGTGGTTGAGGGTTGAGGTGGTTTGGCCTCTAGAAGCCTTGGTTGGTTCTGTCTTGGTTTATTCCTTGAGATCCCGCATTCATGCTTGAAATATGGCACATGGGTGATTGGTTGAAAGAGAGATTTGGTTCAGCCCAATCTATGGTCGGGTGGTATGTGGAAGTCCCTAACTTGGTTGGTATTTTCATTTATTAATAAGAGATATTCTTCTACAATGATTAATTTATAATTGTAGTGATTATATTCATGATATTATGGTTGAGTTTCCATGGTTCATGTGTTGGTTATTTTATGGTTATAGTTTGATTATATGATGTGTACCATCTATGGATATTGTCATGAATTATTCGGTTGTTGATTGGTTGATGAATGTATGGACTAATAAGTGTTGTTGCAACTACGTGGAGAGGACATAAAGCCTTCTTGGTGATTCTCATATGAACCTTATACTAATATGATCAGATATGCATTCATGACCTGTAGCTTAAATGTTTTCCATGTGATTGGCAAAATGACTAGTGTATCCTAGGTAGTCTAGGCCATGTTTCTGATTTGAGATTGAATGTTTAGCTTTATTTTAATGCTAATAATGACTCTGGAATGTCTCAGGCAATTATGGACAGTGGTATAGAGGTTGGCTTGAAAAGGTGGCACAAATGCCAGGATTGTATGCTCATAATTGGAGATACTATGTTATAACTGTTTGAAGCTAGTCTTATGAGTGCAGTTATAGCCTCATAACCACATGCATGCCTTGCTGTGGGTGTAGTTTTGGGCCCATTGCAAAGAAAAATGGTTTTAGCTCAAGGTTTTGTCACTTGGGGTGGTTGTTCAGCCTCTGAGTGACCTATAATCCCTGTAGGATGTCAGTATGTGGTCAGTTTGTAGGCCCCACTTCCTTAACTAGAACTAAGAGATTGAGTCATGTCATAATGGCACTTGTATCATATTTACCCTGGAAAAATTGTGAAGTTGGATAAATGTGGGAGGGGGCGTTACACAACTGTAGACATATTAAGTGTATCTAAGCATACAATTGGGTTGAAAAGTACTTACCCTTAGTCAATTGTTGGAAGCCTTCAATTTTGATAAGTTTCTATTTTCTTGATGTAATTTACATACAATTTATATATGTTTGTGTATGATATATAAAATGTGATGTGTAATGATGTTATGTATGGTAAGAGGTGCTAGAAAGTCAGGAAGGCAGACATATTTTCTTATGTTGACAATCACTTCTGATATTCTTGTATTATTATTAACTTATTTATGTTCTTCTTTTATCTTCCTTTCATCAAACAATCATCAAATAAAAAACATGAAAACCAATGAAACCAAATATATGCACTCAGCCAGGGCTAAAACCCATATGAAGGGGAAAACCGAATCAAAAGCTTCCACCAGTAGATTCAAATCAATTGAGATAATCCAAGACAATAAAATAGACTAAAATACCTTCCTCACTCCACCAAGTTAGCCTTCTAGAATGATTATCCAAACTTCAGTAGCCTCTTTTAGTCAAATAGCTTCAACCTAGTCGCAACACATAATTTCGACCCCCTAGCTCCCAGAATTTTGGCCCTGCTGTAGATTTGAAATTTCAGCCCTCCCACAACTATCCAGAAATTCACACATGTGGTAGAAAATAGATATTTTCAGCTTCTTCTAGCTTGACAAGTGTCTCCTTCTTCTTCTCTAGGGTTTTTTCCTTCTTCTAGCTTCTTTTAGCTTGACAAGGAATCTTGAAACAAACCCTAGAAGCCAACAATGGAGGCTTTGACCTAAAAATAAAATAATAAAGCATGAAACACATGCTAATAAATAATTCTATAATAAAATTTATTTTTCTTTCTTTTGACAAATATAATACATATTGACTAAAATACAATTATGAAGACTGATACTAGTTGCATTCTTCAAAACTCCATCTTAACTAGGGAGGTATTCATAATTACATATATACATAAGTACAAGGATGAACTCAAAATGATATGTTATTAGATACTTGACTAGAGTATCTAATCGGGCGGGACTAAGGTGTGTTCCAAGCTTCAGCCACTATAGGTATCATCAGGCTTCAACTCTAACACCAACCCATGGATCTAGGTAATGTATCCAAGGTTGGAGTTCCACATGACCAATGATACCCTCCCTACTTTGGATTCTAGACATCATCACAAGTGAACTAGATGTCCTCCCAAGCATCTTGTCGCCCCAATATGCTTCACCTCTCCCTATTCACTAAGTTAGATATATTCATCAGTCCAAGCATGCTTAAAAAAAAATTCAACTTGCTTATGGAGAGTCAAAGTTACGACGAGTCAAAGTTTTGGTCAAATTATCCCATTGGCAGCCACTAATGAGGCGATAATTTAACACTTCACGACAAAGGTTTCCAGTAGTTGGAAAAGGCGAATTTGTTGCCTACTTGAATTTTCTAATGACCCCTAAAAATCCTATGTTTGGTTTTTAAATATTATTACTAAAAAAATAAAAATAAATATAAAAATAGGGGGCAAGCAACCACCCTCGCCACCACCCCCCCACCTCTCCTATTGGTTACATATATATAAATGTTCTTATATTAAAAGGCCAATGACCATATTAAATGACATTATATCATGGGGTCGACAGGGATCGAACTCACCTGACTGCGTAGGTTAGCCCACCCCACGGGCTAGCCCCAACCAAAACAAACAGTGCCCAATATTAAACCAAACACATGCCAAATTGGGGGTCCCATGGGGTTTGACGTCGAGACCTCCCGAAATCATCAACCTTAAAAATAATCATCCAGCTAGTTTGGCAACAGACATTTCTTGGAATTGATGCCTGAGAAATATATTTAAAAACTGATTTTTTCCATTCGCAAGGGGCCAACGGAGGAAGTGAGAGCGGAACCCAACAATAGGATGTTGGCATGTATATCAAGGGCGGAAATTTGACCAATGATGGAACTTGGAATGGTGGAACCATGATTTGGAATCTTGGAGGAATCTTCTATTGATAAATTTAGGGCAATTTAATAATTCGATTTCTCTTAACTATGATAACTGCTTGTGATATTATTTTCTTATATTTTGCTTCTTGTTACTAACATATGTTATTATTGTTAGAGTCGGTCTAGTTATCCCTCCATCAGAGATCAAAGCTCTTTTTTGCATTTCATGTTTTAGGTGTCCCACTAGTTTTCATCAGTTTCATTTCATTAGGCATGCCATAACTCTGATGGAGTGTTCTGTTTCATTCATTCCCCGCGTGCATATCACTGCTGGTTCAGGTTAAGTCATAGAGCTTCACAAGTCATTTTTAGTCATATTTTAAATTTTTAGGTCTAGGTCTAGGGTTTGAGGTAATTTAGTCTTGAAAATTCTTAGAAGACCAGCAGGCCAGAGGGATGTCTTCGATAGATCATCACTTCAATAATTCTCACCATTGTACAGCTGCATAAGGACTTCTCTTCAAAACTCTGTTTTGAAGACAAGTTGCCACCTCATTTTTGTAAAAAATTGTCAAAATTTTCAGTTCTTCAATTGTTCAAGTGCAGCCCTGGTCTCCTTTGCTGAAGCATATCAGATCTATCCCTACAAAAAATTATCAGAGAAAATCATCATTTCAACCTATTTTATGAAGGAAACCAAAAAGGTCAGAGCCTATTAATTTTGAAAAAGTGTCAACAACCAAACATAAGAAAAATGGGTTTTCATTGAGCAAAAATTAAAATGGATACTATATGAAGTCATTTCTCCTCATTTGCAACCCATTCCACATTTTGAGAGCTAAGAGCATCATTCAAAGGCGATTTTGCAAGTTCGTGGCAAGTTTTTGAGCATTTTGGGTCAGCTCCAGGGCGCGCGGCGCACCAGGATAGGCGCGCGGCGCATCAGGCGACCTTTTGCAGTGCAAATTAACACGTGTGCGACGCGTTGGGTAATGTGCGCGGCGCATAGAGTTTATGCTTGCAATTCGCCAAGAAATCACTCAAATCACCTCTCCTCACGCATAAATTCACAGGTAGGCCTGCACTCATGACTTGATTTTGGTTTTTTGATGGTTTATATGAAGAAGTTAGCATATATTTGTCATGAAATTCAAGTGTACAAAACCCTCCATGTTCATCAATTCGCTATAAGGATTCAAGTGCAAAGTTTGTTGTAGGGTTTTCAAAAATCATTGTTGCCAAGGCTTCTTTTTCCCTTATTTTCCATTTCCTATATTTTTCCCAATTATTCCTCATCAAACCCTACATCTTCCTCTCTCAAAATCCTAAACTCTCCCTTCTACTACAACAATATCATCCCTACTTTATTTAAAAACCCTAAAAAAATTCCATGCCCTTTCCCTTCTCTTTACCATTTTCCCATTTTCCTAATGTTTTCATTTTTTCCCATTTCCCTAATGCTTCCCTTTTCCTAACAATTCCCTCTTCATTTGTGTCCCCTTGGTCACAACATTTGAGAAAAGGTCTAAAGGTCTACAGTCATTTTGTACACAATTGTATATCAGCATATATATATATTCCAACCACCTTGTTATTAAAGAACATGTTAGAGACCGAGTCAATATATGAGCAGGAATATGATAGTGACTCTACACTGGAGGTCAATGTGCCTAATGTGCCACGGAGGTATCACAAAGGTGGCAAGAGTGGACAACATGTTAGGGAGGAGCCTACCTTTTTGGCTCAATTGCAAGCTTGCCCACTTGCAATGGATTGTTTTCGGCGCCAAACATGTTACCAATATTGTGAGATGATCTCACAAAGTCAACATCTTCGGGAACTGGTCCGTCTATTTGTCCTTAACTTACAGGATGGTCATGTAACCCTTTCCGGAGTGGATTTCACTTTGTCACCCGACACTATTTCTCAGGCCATCGGGATAGCAAATGTGGGGGAGGAATGGAGTAAACGCCAGATGCTGGACAAGTATTATTATGAGCCATATGTCAAGCCCGCATATATCAGACACTTGAGCGCAACCTTTCCTTTCAGATACCTGAAAGATGAGTTTACACCATTGATGAAACTCATCATTCGGTATTTTAGCTGTGAGGGTAGATTCTCACGTCTCTATGCATACCATGTACGTTTGTTGATGCATTTCACACGGGTACGTATGATGGGAATTCCGTTTTTCATGTGTCGAAAAATAGAGAGGATGGTACCTTTAGTACAGAGGAAGACCCTGGCACATCAGCACAGGAGCATATATCACTATGGATTGATAAAAATCATAGTGATGCATCAGTTGGCACAGCAGGGTATTGCTTGGGGGGATTTCATCTCCCGTGATTTCTTTTCTGCGCTACAGCCTCCTCCACAGATTGATCATGATGAGGGAGGGCCTTCACAGCAGTTTGACATTCATGAGACCGAGCATGTTGATGCTCCAGTATGTGTGACATATAAGAAAGGCCCCAGGGCCTTATTTGCAGTTGCACGACGAGTACTATCTCCACCCAGGGTGGAAGGGGTCTCGTTGACATCATCAGCAGAGCGAGTATTATCTCCACATCATGTGGAAGGGGTCTCGCTTCCATCTTCAGCACATGTACAGATTCAGGATAGGTGCAAGAGACCCATGGTTGATGAGGGTCCTTCAGGAGTTCAGGATATCGGTGTCATTGATGTTGATGATAGTTCGCCCAACTTAGAGCTCAAGGAGATTATCCGAGAGCAAAGGGCCGAGAATGAGTCGCTGCAAAAGAAATTGCAGATGGCTAAATGGGTGATCAACTATTTCGAGCAGCGCAACAAACAGTTGGAGGATGAGCATGAACTTTATGAGCTGCGCAAGATTCGGGAAGACTGGGAATTGGCTCGTAGGAGACCCGGTGATTTGACACCTATTGATCGGGAATCAATGCTCATCCGGGTGAACACTAATTTGGAAAATTTATTAGCTAAAGCAAACAGGGACAAGGACATGCTTCGCCACATGAAGACTCACTGTTGGGCTCGCATGCATGTTTGCAAAGCGAGAATGAAGATCCTCAAAAGGCATTTGAGCAAAGCACAAAAACAACGCAAAAGGCCTGATCCGCTTCGAGTTTTGGCCGAGGCTTCATTAGTTGAGCATGATACATGATGGAGGGTCTTCACTCCAATTTTGGGCAAATTTGGAGAAAATTTTGTCGTTTCAAAATTTTTGGCTTGCGAAACAGGTTTTTGGGCTCTATGCGTCGCGCTCAGCGCGCGACCCATAAGATGGGGAAATCCAAATCACAGGTGGCTTATATTTTTGGATTTTTCATGATAAAATACACATGCTCAGCAATTTCCAAGGCATTTCATCAAGTTTTGGGTGATCAAAAGCTAAAACAACATCATGAAAATCACCTTTCTGCCACTTTTTGCATCAGCATGGAGTACATCTGGGAGAATCCACTTTTGGAAGGTCAAATTGAGACCAAATTGGAAAATGCCACTTGGGTTGGAAAGTAGACATCTAGGGCTTTCCAACAAGCCAACATGAGCTCAATTTGGATGCCGATAAGTTCCCCAAAATCAGGTGGAAAGGCACACGGCGCACAGGGCTCACGCGCGCGACGCACAGGGTTTTTTGGCACAATTTTCCTCCTCAGCTCAGCGAATCAAGCCAGTTTCACCTGTTTTGACTTGTGATGGGATTTTTCACCCTCTTTGATGTAATTATTGGAGATTTATGTTGTTATGACACTTATTTACCTATTCTAGATGATTCATTCATAAAATAGCAAAAATGTAATGAATGAATTGGTTTCCTAGCTTATAGAGGCAAGTTGTTTTGACTGCCTAGATTGTAGTGCTTAGTTTAGAATTGGTTGAAACAGCTCCTAGGATGATGAGCTCAACCCCTAAAGGCAAGGGAATGTGTTAGCTTGCCTATATTATGTATTTTCTTAGTCATTCTTCAGGGTTGGACTCTTGGGAATAGCTTGACACTATATTGTACATATCTTATCTGCATTTTTTGGCAAAGGAAAGATCAGGGTTTTGCAGCACTATTTGGGATCCATGTGGCTTTATTTGTTGATGGTGTGTTTCTCTCAATACTTGTAAGTTGTGTATGTGCATCATTATATCTATTGAATCTTCTGTAATTAAACAAATGAAGTGTTAAGGTAAAATCCATGAAATTGTTATGCTCTGCCTTTAAATTTGTTTAATCTTCTATGTTTTCTTCAGTTTAAGGAGAATCCTTGAGAATCCCTTGATCTCCTTAGCCCCTCACCAGTCTGATCTACCCATATCACCTGCTTTAAGGCATCAAAACAATCGCCTATCTTGCCCCAAGTAGACCTCTGAAAAAACTGTGCCTCATCCCTGCACCCAAATTTGCCTTTCCCTTGAATTCAACAAAATCATTAAAAATCAATTCTAAACTTTTTGTACTTCATTCCTAGCCTAAAACTAGTCATAAATTCGGTCATCTCGAGCCTCTTTGATTATCTTTTGCCGAGTTTGACCCGGAGAGAGCCCTCTCCTGTCCTCGTAGGGCTATCTACGAGGCTGAGCGTGGTTTGATGTGGCCTTGAGTCTTACCTTATTTCAGCCTAAGGTAGATTTGAGCGCTAACACAGTGGCGACCATACTGGGGAAGAAATCTCAAATGGTTTGCTTGTTGATGAGTTTGTTTCACAAGTCTTAGACGGAGTCTGAAGTCACGCCAGGTAGCTTTCAAAACTCTCTTGCTATGCATAAGCGGAAGTAGATAAATGCTGCTTCAGTCGATCTCCGGTTAGCTTGTGAAACCTTGATTTGCAAATCACCCCAGTACTTTTGTTCGTTCTAGACCCTTGGATGATTGAGTCTAGCAAACGATTGGCTGAATTATTTTAGTTCCTTTGATCTTCTGATAAACACACTGGCTTCAAAAAGACATACAAGAGCTAATCCAGATCCGAATCCACCTCCTATTTACGAAAATCCAAATTTGATTCGAAAAATCCTCCGTCAAGAAAGCTCGGTGACTCCCTTGGTCAAATCTCATTCATGTCCCGCAATTTTTGAATACCTTGAAGAACTTCCTTTTGACGCAAGGTTTGAATTGTCATTGTTTAAAACCAAGTCTGAAAACGCTCTTGATTCTATTGTTCCAAATCCTGACTTTGCTTCAGCTCTTGAATTTGAAAGGCACAATAAATTAATTGACAATTTTATCTTGAGGCACCTTCAAACCGACATTGAAGCTGCTAATCTTGCTGAGTTCTTAGAAGTTGTATCTGCAAACATTGGATCCACCGTCACGGCATCTACTTCTAGAATTCCTACAGAACCACCTTTCATTCCCACCATTCCTGTGCAACCTATAATTACTTATTCCAAATTTGTAGCTAATTCCCCTCCTTCATCCCACATCGCTTCTCCTACGCATACACCTCTGCATACTCCTCATACAGTAACGACACCCACTCCGCCAACAACACCTAGAGTAAATCCACCTAGAGCAATGGATGCTCGTTTCGCACCTCTTGCTTTACCTCAGCAATTGCATGATATGCCCGCGGACTATCAGAGTAAGATTCCTTTATTTGATGGCACTCCTCAAAGTGTGTCCGCTCAACAGCACATAGACAAAATGACAAATTTTTATGATCTATATGAGATTGATGAAGAGGATGTAACTATGCGATTGTTTGTACAAACATTCGGAGGGGAGGTAAGAAAATGGTTCAGAGGCTTGGGAGCTAGAAGTATACCTACGTTGGCTGAACTTCAGAAGCAATTTCTAGATCGTTGGGAACTCAGAAAGGATCCGCTTCAGATCAATGCCGAGTACAATAATATCAAACGCAATCATGGTGAGTCTGTCCAAGACTACATTATCAGGTTCAATACAGTTTATAATGCTATTCTGGATGATTTAAGACCATCTAGAAAATCAGCTCTTCTCAAATTCCTGGATGGCTTTGATCCGGAGATGGCTTATTCATTACAGGATAGAGATCTGCCTACTTTAGAAGATATGCAAAATATTGTTGTCAATGTTGAGGCAAATCTGAACAACAAGAGAGCAAGGTTGAAGGCAGAGAAAAGAGTGACTATAAAGGAAGAATCTACATCAGAACCACCTTGGCTTCGTGAGATGTTCAAAAGACTGAGCCTTGACAAATCAGAACCGCAGATTCGTAATCCAAATTACCATGGCCAACAACAACCTCAGTACAAAATTAAGCAACGTGAACCAAGAGGACAAGAGCCGGCAGCCCAGCAACCAATCAAGACTCCTCTTTTGCAGAATTTTGTGAGTCAAGATTCAGATGAAGATGCTGATGTAGTAGGGGACCAAAACCACTTCTTTACTCCTGATGATATGCCCATTTACATCACCGAAGAAGAAGAGTATGGAGAAAGTTCAAGCACCCAGCAAGATGAAGATTTTATCTTAGCTAATGATGTAGATTTAGATGATTACCAAAGAGGATATTTGAATGCCTTGTCCACTCAACAGAAGCAGTATTCATTGAGAAACCGAGATGTACCCATCAATCCAATTCAGAAAAGAAAAGAAGCTACAGCATCAAAGACGGATTCACCAATACCGCCGAAGAAAGGAAAAGAGACAATTGATCCCACAACTAGCAAGATATCAGCAGCAGAAAAGATGAATCAGGCAGCTATAATCAAAGATAGGAGAGAGGTTCCGATCAAAGAAGTCAAAAAAGTTTCAACATTTAGTTTGGAAAATGAAATTTCCAAATTAAAAATATCTATTCCTTTGACTGAAATCATGAAAAACAACAGCTACCAAGGTCAAGTTTCTAAAATTCTGAATTTTGATCCCATGTTGGACACGGTGAATGTTGAAGATGATGAGCCAGAATTGATTTTTGGACCAGCATTGGATGGTCAGTCCCCTGATAGTGATGTTCCTCCCTTTTACATCAGTTTGAGATTGCATGAATATGTTTTGCATAATGCCATGTTCGATTCGGGTGCTTCGCACAATTTGATGCCAAAGGCGATCATGGAGAAGCTGGGGTTAGACATTACCAGAAAATATCATTATTTGTATTCATTTGATTCCATCCATGTGAGATGTATCGGGCTCATCAAAGATTTGGTTGTTAGCTTAGACCAAATCCCAGCAAAGAATGTCTTGATGGATGTGGTGGTGGTGGACAATCCTCCACGTTTTGGTATGCTACTTTCGAGATCCTGGGGAGCTAAGTTGAAGGGTACTCTACAATTAGACTTTTCTTATGCCACAATTCCAGTCTTTGGTCAAATGAGAAAGCTATATCGAGAGAAAAAGATGAAATACATGATAACTAGCAAAGAGAAGCCAATCAATCATCCTGTAAATTATGTACATACAGATTTGGAATCGTTTGTTTTATTTGCTGATAGTTTTAATGATCTAGATAGTCAGTTAGTTCAGGCGGAAGATATACCAGAGATCACTGAAAATTTCAGATAATTTCTACAAAAGGAAAGAGGAAAAAAGGAAGCTACCATGGAGCAAATAGCTGAAGATAAGGGGCAACAAACAGAAAAATCAGAGGCAATACAATGTCAACACTTACAAGAAGATGAAGATGGTCTTTGGACCATGGATTTCGATGGTGCAGTAGGTAGTGATGGTGCTGGTATTGGTGTGTGGATTCAAAGTCCTTTTTCTACTCAAGATAAAGTTCCAAGCAAGGTGAGAGTGTGCTCCTATAAACTAGCATTTGATTGTTCAAATAATGAGGCGGAATATGAGGCTCTCATTGCTGGCCTCAAAATTCTTAGAAAGATGAAAGTGAAGAAGATTGTGGTCTATGGTGATTCCGAGTTGGTGATAAAGCAAGTTAAGGGTGAGTTTCAGGCCAAACATCCTCGCATGAGGGCATATCGAAATGAAGTATTAGATATTTTGAAGTTGTTTTCTGATCATACCTTGACATGTGTGCCTCACATACAAAATGGTGTTGCTGATGGACTTGCTAAGGCAACAAGCAATTCAAAAATCCTAATGAATTCTAGCAACAAATTTGAGATTCATGTGAAGCATCGTCCCACTGTTCCAGACAATCAACGATGTTGGCAGGTTTTTCAAGATGATGAAGAGATCAATGAGTTTCTGCAAAATAAGGGTAAGTTCAAGGATTCCTCAATAGATATTGAAAACGATGATGGTATTGACAATATACAAGTAAATCAAATGGACGTGCTGCAACTTAAGGACAACATTCTTCCTAAGGGATTGATTCCTTTAGAGGAGATGTTTGACCAAGATGATGTGGCCCGCAAACCGACATTGAGACCGACTGAAAAGGATATTGAAGAGGTAAATATTGAGACAACTGAAAATCCCAAGATGGTTAAGCTATCAAGGTCATTGTCACCAAAGATAAAAGCTGAATATATGAAATTGTTGTCTTTATTTTCTGATGTTTTTGCATGGGATTACTCGGATCTTAAAACATATGACACAAATATCATTCAACATACTATTCCTATTAAGCCAAATCAGAAGCCTTTTCGTCAAAAGTTGAGGAGAATTAATCCAAAGTTGCCGCCATCAATTGAGAAAGAGGTAAATAGATTGTATAAGTCAGGAATCATTGTGCCTATCCGATTTTCAGATTGGATATCAAACTTGGTGCCCGTAAGGAAGAAGACAGGTGAGATCCGTCTATGCATTGACTTCAGAAATTTGAATAAGGCACTACAACAAAACCAGCGATTTGCGCCAGATTTAGCGCCAGATTTTAGTGCATTTTTTTTGTAATTGTGATGAGCAACCTGGCGCTAAATCTGGCTCTATTGTACAATTTTTAAAGCGTCCTTTTTTGCACCTGATTTTGCATCCTTTTTCACGCTAGATTTTGCATCATTTTTTACACCAAACTATGCATCATTTTTTGTGTCAAATTTTGAACCAAGATTTGCATCTTATTTTATGACAGGTTTTGCTTCTAATTTTGTGTCATTTTTTGCATCTATTTTTCATTCTCTTTTGCTTCCTATTTTGTGTCATTCTTTGCTTCCATTTTTGCACCATCATTTGCATCAAGTTTACACTGTATTTTGAATCCAATTTAACGTCTTTTTATGCATCCATTTTGTGTCAGTTTTTGAATCTAGTCTTACGCCAGGTATTGTATCTAGTCTTACACTAGTTTTTGCTTCTATTTTTGCACCAGCTCTGGTGCCTATCTTTGCACCATGTGTTGAATTTGATTTAGCACCAAATTTTGCATCCAATTTTGTGCCCATTTTTGCATCTTTTTTTGGACCATTTTTTACATCCACATTTACGTTTGATTTGTCTCCATTTTTCCCATCTCATTTTGCACCATATTTTGCGTCATTTGTTTCATCCAATTTTGCATCATTTTTAACACCATCTCTTGCATCTAATGTTACATCATTTTGAGCATCCAAATTTGCATTTATATTTGCATCTTATGTTGAGTCATGTGTTGTGTCCACCTTTGCATCTTATTTTGTGTCTAATGGTACATTCAATTTAGAGCCATTTTTTACGTCTACTTTTGTATTTGTTTTTGCACCAAGTTTTGCATCCAATTTTAAGCTATTTTATGCCCCTTTTTGCACCATTTTTTTGTGTCTACTTGTGTCCAATGTTGCACCATTATTTACACCGACTTTTTCATCCAATTTTGCATTTTTTTGGTGTCTAGTTTTACATCGTTTTCACCATCCAAATTTGCATCTTTTTTTGCCTCATTTTGTGTCCACATTTGCATATAATTTTGTGTCTGAGTTCGAGCCTAAATTTGCATGTGATTAGGAATAATTTTTTACATCCAATATGGCATCCTTGGTTTCACCTTTTTTCAGCCCCATTTTGCATCTTGTTTTATGTCTTTTCTTACATCTTTTTTTTTCCTTTTTTGCACCCAAGTTTGCATCCCAAATTTACACCATTATTTGCATCATCATTTGGCATATTAATTTGTCACGTTTTTTGCTTCTTTTTAACGCTCAACTTTGCATCTTATTTTACATCTAGTTGTTGTCTTTTTTTGCATCTAATTTGGTGCCCATTTATGTGTCCTTGTGTTTGCCCAATTTGATATCCTTTTGTATGCCATGTTTTGTTCCCTTCTTTGTGTCAACTATTGCACAATTTTTCACTTCTAGTTTAAAACACTTTGTATGTCATTGTTTGCATTTTGTATTAATTCCTAGTTTAACATCCAATTTTACTTTCAATTTTGCATCCATGGTTACATCCGCATTTGACTTCTTATATAGAGTATATTTTTCTTTACATATATGACCCCCTTTATAGATTCATAGTGAAATATATGATAGTTTCTAAATATCATTAAAGCAGATATCACAATTCAAAATCATTTGTAAAGAAATTTAAGAGAAATTGACAACATGCATCCAAAAAAATAACAATGTATCATTAACAATTTTCAAAACATGTATAAAATAGCAACATAATACTAATAAAATTAGTATTATTTTTAATCAAAACAAGTAAAATTCAAATATGATTAACAAATCAAAATATTTCATGAATATCGTTATTCTACGATAAATTAACAACATACATAAATCAAACTCATCGTATGATTACAAAATCAAAATGTCTCATTGATATAGGGTAAATTCACAACACCCATCTAAACATAACAATGTCATTCTACACAATAATTTCATCATAAAAAACAATGCATGTGCATGCCTAGCTACCACCACCAAGATCATACTCATGATCATCTTGACCATCCTCATTACTCTGATCCACATCATCACCAACACCGCAACTATCATCATCATCTCCTCCTTCACCACCATCATCCTCATCATCTCCTGATATATGTTGAACATAATTTGGATCATCGTCTTGGCAATCATTACCTATAGCATTCTGACAAAAAAAATCAATATTACATGTTAGTATCACAACGCATGTTTTTGTTATACAATGTTAACCATAAAATGAGATAAGATATAATATCTAATACTACTAAAAAATAAAATGAAAATATGGTTTAAAAGTATATTGGAAATCCAACTAAGATTACATACCATAGAGTCCATCCAAACAACAAATTCAACCCATCTCTTTTGCTGCAACACCTCCTTTTCCGAATGATTTGGAGGTCTTCCATATTTTAGTTCCTATCAATCAGTAAATAGGGAGAAATTGGATAACAATGACTTTCTTCTAGTACAAAAATTATTAAAAAAATATCACATGTTTAATATACTTACAAAAGTTGTTATCAGTGCTTTTAAACCTTTCTGGCCACTACGATGAGTGACTTTTGTCTTGGTTAACCTCGCCTTGGATGCCTTGTCCTTAAACATAAACCAATTCAATTTATTTTCACACAAATACATGTCTAAGATACTTATAAGTATTAATACTTCTCAATAATGTTTAATGAAAAATTCAATACCTGAATTTTTATTTCATATATCTTATTTATAACATTTTAATGATTACAATAATACTCTTGTTACCAGATATTGTCAGAAGAAATCTTACAAGACCGCTACCTAAGAACATTGGACAATTAGATGCATTAGTTAACATGTTTGAAGAATTCTATCTTCAAATCTAGATCCATCTCATGTGATTCCCGTATGTGGTATAAATTGTCTTGAAGGTACCTGCATCATTCGACACAAAGCTATTCAGCACAATCGTTAACAAAAAACATCACAACTGCACAATATGAACGGTGCATCAAAATTGGCATTCACACGTCTAAGGTCTTTTTGGCATATCTGGTGTGGGTATAAAAGGTTTCCATTAAATCTCGTAAGCCTTTTTAACTATTATAAATAAACCACTAAAGTAAAACAAACAAATCAGTTATAAGAACTGAAAAGAAAGCTTGAAAAAAGATTGAGATTTTCTAAAAGGCAAACACTAGAACACACTTCAAAATACTTTTCCTAAAATACTTCTTCAACCTGGCATCAAATTTGAAGGGCATGGTCATATTTCAATATGAAGTCATACTATATTTTCAACCCTTCTATGTTGGCAAGTTAAAACTAATGTTCCACCAAGACTCCGGGATAGGGAGATGCATGTCTAGGGTGATGCACAGGGGGGTGTGTGAGAGTACCCTCAAATTTTAGGTAAAATTAGGGGGCAGGGGGATATGGGGGTATATAATTTTTTTAATCTATATATATATATATA